>VDFB02285179.1:0-32259 GCA_007258455.2 Sequoia sempervirens | reverse complement strand
ATCCAAGTCTTTCACAAGTGAACCTATAAAACAAAGTATTATTATTTTGAGACTTCTTGGTCTTAGACCCTCAAAAGACCCACAAAAGTGTTAATATGTTGTGTGATTCCACAATACTGGTTTACAATTTCCAGGAGATCCTATTTTTTGCTGAAATCACATATTTTTAGAAAATATAATGATTTAATCCTTGAAAAGTTTCATTTAAATTATTCCAATTGAAGAGGGTTTGATCGAACCACCTTACATGATCAAAACCCCTTGGATAGAACCCCTCTAGTTTTAAACCATACCTATAATGGAGTCTCCTTTACACCTATCAAAATGCTGATAAAAAACCACTTTTGATTTACCTTTTGGGGGATCAAATGAATTCATTTAAAAAAAATTTAAGTGTGTAGTCCTTATTATAAACTTCCCAAAAGTATAGCTTGGAAATAAATTTAATTTTATTAGTATATTTATTTTTATTTCTTGTGAATGTAGTTTTTTCACCTCAAAAATCAAGCCATTTGTTCTCAAGACTTGGAAAAATAGCTGTGATTATCAAAAAAAGAGATTTTGAAAAAATATCAATGCACTAGATATTGAAGTCCTTTATCCAACCCAAAAAAAGAATTTGATACATACAAAAAAATGTTATGTTGTATACGGTCTACCTATGTCTAAATTGTAATTTGTTTGACTTCAAAACTTAATTAAAAAAAATCAAATAAAACACAATGAAACCAAATGAAAGTGATAGATATCATATTTACAAATCTAAATTCCAAAAATTAGGAATTTTAATCTTCATGGAAAAAGTTATGTTGTGTTACAATGAGCATCACCCTAAAATGGTGTTTATCAAGAAAAAAAAAAAAACTAGTTTTTGAAGGAGATGGAAAAAGGTAGCGCAAAATCTGATTCCAAAATTTTGAAAAAAAAATATATTTTAGAATCTACAAAGCAAAATGTCACAACCTACTAGTTTGCATCATCTTCAAATTCCTCAATGTTTAGCCACCATAGGTGCCCCAAAGTGAAGATTTAGCTAGAAAAAAAATCACCAATGTCCGCTTTTGGTCAAAAATTAAAACCAAAGATTGTGGATCACTGCCATAAAATAGAAATAGAAACTTTGCAAGTCAAAATTTTGCAACCCAAGATTAGAGAAATTCAAAAAAAATCTATTAGAATGAAAATGCTAAAACATAGTCACAAAACATTGATTAAACATAGATGTCACTAATTAAACATATATGACATAAATTAAATGCAAACACTTCTAATTAAATAGAAACACTAGGAGGAAAAAAATGTCATAAACTAACTACAATAGACAAAAAAAATATATCTCTAACTGAACATGGACACTAATAATTAGACAAAAAATTCTAGACTTTACAAAACCATAATTAGAAAAATAAGGACACCACTAACTAAAGCAATTGGTGCTAGTTAAACACAAATTTCACACCGTAGCCAAAAATTCCAATATGAAGAAAATGGATGAAAAGGATCAAAACCTGCAAACCCAAACCATTAAAAGCCTATAAATTTAATATTAGAATAAGGAAAAGGTATCCCACTAGACATGCCAAAATGTATACATAAAATTTTAAACAAAAAACTTTAAGGAAACTAAAGGAAGTTATGATTCCTCTTCCAAATTCAATGTAACCTCTAATTAAGCTTAAAATTAATTAAATGAAATAAATATTTGATCAACCTTACTGAATACAAATCTTTTTTTTGTTGAAGTAAATGTGCTCAAGATGTGATTGATTTGTAGGTTTTTATAGTTGTTCAAGGAGTCTTCAAGATTTTGGCAACATGTGCATATTTGCCTTTGATGAATGTATATGATTGATGAAGGACGGAGGGAATATTTATATATTTTTTATTAAAAATGTGAACAGACTAGATTTGATGTTGAATGAATGGTTGAGATGCATTAGGGTAACTTTATTGAATGTTTGTTACCTTCTCTAATGTTAAGATAAATGGTGAATGGTCGAGACTGATTGCAAATAGAGGGTTGGCATTGCTTGAGATGATTTTTATTAATTGTTGGCACTTGGTAAAATGAATGGTTATGATTCTATTGATTAAATAAATGGTAGAGATTTATAAGATGGTTGACTTTTATTTAATTAATGAGTATAGTAATGAGGTGGATAATTATATTTTTTATTTTATTTATTTGTAGATAATGGATGAAAATGGATTTATTTATTTATTTTGAATAATAACCTAATTAACTAAATTAGTAATGTAGCTAGTGAATAAAAAGGGGTTGTTTAAATAGAATTAATTTGATTAGGATGATATTAGCATGGTAGTGGTGTTGAAATTAGTAAATTAGCATGGTGGTGTCAACATGGTGTTAAAACTTATGTTAGGAAGCAACATTAGATGTGATGTTAAAAGGTAGTGGATTTTAGGTGTACAATTAGTTCACAACATAAGCTTCCAACACATTAAAACTTAAAAAAATTAATAACATGCTAGAAGTTATGACCCCAACAAATGGCCTATACCAAATTCCCATATCTCCAATAATTATGTTAGTTTTCTAATAAAACTATACCTATTTGATTATCTTTTTCAACTTTTAAGAGACACAAACCTCTAATGAGTGTGATGGCACTTTAGTTCTCACCACCCTAATTTAGTATTTTTAGTAATTTTTTAATTTCTCCTATTATAAAATAGTATAGTTGCTAGATTCAAAACATACAATCAAAGTGGAAGGTATGCATATCTCCTATAAATTTTACCCATTTCTTATAGTCTCTTAATTGAAATAATATTTATCTTGTTTAATCGTTCAATAATTATCAATCTTATTTTAATTGTGTTTTATTTTAATTTTATTTAGTTATTATATATAATATATTAAGTTCCTCAACAAATTTATTATATCCTAAATTATAAGTTTAATTTATATCAATTTTAAGCCAACATGACTAAGTGTTTACATATGTGTGTGACATAACTCATTAATTATGGTCATTGTAAATTCTAGCATTTTGATTATTTATGGTGAAGGTCGTCCACTATATAAAGAGTTTAACACATTGATCACAACATATCAACTCTTTAAACTCTTCTATTAACAATAGATAAAACTCAAACAAATAATAACACCACCCTTACATACAAAAAATAAGTAGTGTGTGAAAGAGAGGTAAATCTGTAATGCTTGAAAGTAGTGTATGTAAAAGAGAGTGGGGTAAGTTCATAATGCTTGAAAACATTATATGTAAAAGAGAGAGGGAGAAAGGAAAGCAGTGTGAAGTCCGTAATGCTTGAAAACAATGTATGTGAGAGAGAGGAGGAAGGGAAGCATAGGGAAGTCTGTAATGTTTGAAAACAATGTATGTGAAAAAGAGGTGGATGAAGGGAAGCAAAGTCCATAATACTTGAAAACAGTGTATGTGAGAGAGGGAAAGGGAAGTAGAGGGAAGTCCATAATGCTTGAAAACATTGTCTCATGTGAGGGTTTTCCCCTTCTACCCATTGAAAAAGGGACCGTCCCAAAAATTTAAAAAGAAAGAAAATCAGATTTGAGACAAAAAAAAAAAAAATTAACTCAAAATTACAATTATCCTCTTGATAAAAGTAACATTTTTGAAGAATAATTGCAAACATTAAAATAAGGAAAAAAAAAATCTTGGAATCACTTTTAGAGTGACCACTTACAATGTAGAGGATTGAAATTAAGATGTTATGTACTTTAGGACAGGCATTTTAATCCCCATCCATTCTGGTCTCTCTTTTTAAATTTTCTCTGCCTTGTTCATTTTTTCTTGTCATTAAAACTAAGCTTCCAGCATGTACTCTGTCCAGGTTTCGAAGTGCTTTAAGGTGAGAATCTAGCCTTTGGCAAGTTCCCTCGCCTTAGTATCAAATTCTCAATGATGGCTTGGGATAAGAGAAGAACAAGAACAATTCTTTAAAGATAAAAGAAAAAAAAAATCATCTACTATACAAAAGAACTCAGGTAAAACATCCAACTTTGATAAAAAAAAAAGCATTATACTCTTCCAATTTGCGTATTGCATATTTTTGTGCTTTAAGTGTGAATATAACATGGAATCTGCGTACATTCTACGCTTCTAATGAAAGAGAAAGAAAAAAAAAAGTAAAGTGCACCAACAAGAACCTCCTTGCTTTCCTTTAAAACCATGGGCGTCTTTGCTCTATACCAATGCTTTCATCCATTGCTTTAGTTTTAACTTTTGCAGTTGGATTAAGATCTGGTAAGCATGGAATTGGAGGCCACTGTTGATGAGATGACAGTGCAGGCGTGCACTGATAATAACTTTGTTGAAACAGTACCTGAGGTGGATGAGGTGGGGAAGGCTTTTGTTGAGCAATATTATTACTTGTTTGATAATAGCAGAGGAAGCTTGCCACCATTATATGAGTCATATTCTACTATGAGCTTTGAAGGGGAGAAGATTGAAGGTGCCCACAAAATCTCACTGAAGCTAGCCTCCCTTCCCTTTGATCAATGCAAGCATCATGTCTCCACCATTGATTGCCAGTCCTCTGGAGTTGCAGGAGGCATAATTGTGTTTGTAAGTGGTACTCTTCAGCTCCCTGGTGAAGAATACCATCTTCGCTTTAGCCAGGTAACTAACTAGCATAGATCCATGTTAAGGCAGGTATGTGATGGACTAACTACTAGTTTGAGGCACCAATACTAAGGTCAATCCTCAGGTTGAAACAATGAAATGTCATTTCTAGTTTGTTAGATATATTTCAATAAGCACACAACTGATATACTCTCTGTTCCATTTTCTTCACAGATAACTTTAAAATAGAAAAAGAAAATAGTTTGCTTTTTTTCTCCAACCATTATCTGAGGATCTTTTTTTTCATTTGTGATTATTCTGAGAAATTGCTAAATCATTCTCTGGCTTTGTTAAAAGATTGGCAAGTTGAACTCTCTTCATTGTTATCACATTTGAAGCATTAACAATGTACATAGTCAATCAATCTATTTGGATTATTCTTTTACCGTAAAGCCCTCTTTGTTAAGTCAGGTTACCTTGATTTTGATTAAATGGAGATGCCTTACAACTCAGTTAAATAGGCTCTATACTGATCCAGATAAATTCAAGAGGGGAAGGCAAATAAATAAATAAAACTAATGGTCAGCCACAAGAGACCAAGCAATCAAGAGACATTAATGTCATCATTACAACTTTGAAACATGTTTATCTTTTTTTTTTCTCTTTCAGCTTTTAGTTTCAATTTCATCCCTGGTTATCATTTTAAACACTTCAATCATTTTGTTTTTTATCATGTATTGTCATCAATATCATTTTTTAATATTGATTTTTTTTAAGTTAAGAAAAATTATAGATTTTATGTATTAGTATGAGAAGATATATATATGATTGTTGGAGAATGAACTAAATTTGAATTATACAGGGATTAGCAGTTCAATGATAAAACGTCTTAGTATGGGTAGGTGAGGTCCTATTAGATTCAAATCTTAATTTTAGTATGCATAAGAGAGGCCTTAGATTCAAATCCTAATTGTTGTATACATAAGAGAGGTCTTAAATTCAAATCTTAATTTTGATATGCATAAAAGAGGTCCTATATTCAAATTATAATCTTAATATGCGTAAAAGAGGTTATAGATTTTCACAAGATATCAAAATTAGACTCAGATTGAGAAATATGAAATATAACTCAAAGAGAAATGTTAGAGAATGAGCTACTGATAACTCAACAATAAAACATCCTAACATATATAAAAGAATCCTAATAAATCCATAGAAGTTTCATAGTGATTATAATTTAATGACTCTTATGTTCTCATAATATCTTTGATTGATCATGTAGTGAGTGTCCTTCACTTAATGATAATAATTACAAGATAAAAAGGCTTATAAGGCATTACAAGCACAATTAGCTTTATCATTTGAAAACAAGTTTTGGGATAAAAGTTCACGAATTGATTTGTTTAAAAATTTTGATCTTTCATTAGTGTGTCTTATTACTTTCTTTTACTAAGATTTTAATAAAAAATTCTTCTTTGGTTTGTTTTTCTTTTTGCAGATGTTTCACCTGGTTCGTACTCTCGAGGGGACTTTCTATATTCAAAATGATATCTTTCGGCTCAATTATGGATGAATCATCAAATTATTTGTGTTTGACAATTCTAGTGGAGCTAAAGTTGATATTCTCATGAAAATAAGTGCAGGAATATATCTATTTCTATAATTCCTTCTTTAGTTTTCTTTTACTTAAAAAGTATATTAGAAATATACATTGTGTTCACCATGTTTTCTTATAATTCAATATTGAATTAAACTACATTAGATGCTATACATGATTTTTTATTTAATTTTTGTTGAGATTAGACCTCCAAGTCAAATATGAATCAAATAATCTAATGAAAAATTATAATTTTTTATTTAATAATAAAGAATCCAACTACTTACTTCAAAAATTAAATAAATTATTTTCATTTCACACAGAATATTGTAAAGCATCTTCATGAAACGGTAGTATTCAATAATACAACCCAACTTTACAGACATGATGAAACATTCCAATGTAAAAGGGCAAAAAACACTCTCTTGGTCCCCACAAAAGGACTTTCTTGATGCAATTCGGTAGACAGAGAAAAATAAATCAAATTATCTAATGTCACAGAGGAGGACCAAATTTCTCCTGGTTAAGAAGACTCAGTGTGCAGAACTGTTTTTTCAGATTTGTTAATTTACATAATGTCTAATAAACAAGGAGGCAACAAGTGCATGGGCATGTGTTGAACTCTGCTTGGAGATCTTCGTTCTGTAAATGGGCATGTGTTGAACTGTAGTAATCCATTATGAATTTATTGAGCATGTATAAAATATATTAAGGTTGATAAAAAACCATCTTTCCTATCTGTCAAATATGAATACTTAAAATTGAAATAAAAAGATGTTTTAATGTATAGTGAATTAATATGATGAAATCCATTTTTCAATTATCTTAAGAAAGGAATTCATTTCATGAAAGATCATTTAGGGGTTGAATGTCATCAAAGCACACCTCAAAAAACAGGATTAATGGTCAGCCACAAGAAATCAAGCAACCAAAAGACATTGAAGATGATTAATGATCATGTTTTGTTTTTTCTTTTTTCTTTTTCTTTTTCTTATAGGATTTTGTTTCAATTTCATTTCTGGTTATCATTTGAAGTACTTAAATCATTTTGTTTTTATATCATGTATTTTTATCAGTATCATTTTTTGTTAGTGATTTTTTTAATTTAAATTAAGAAAAAATATAGATTTTATGTATTATTATGAGTAGATGTATGTATATGATTGTTTTTGATAGGGAAAAGCAGGTTAGATGTATATATATGATTGTTGGAGAATGGGTCAAATTCTAATTATAAAAGGGTTGGTAGTTCAATGACAAAACATTCTAGTATGCATAAGAGAGGTTCTACAAGATTAAAATCTTGATTTTAGTATGCATAAGAGAAGTCCTAGATTCAAATCTTAATTTTCATATGCATAAGAGAGGTCTTAGATTCAAACCCTAATTTTCATATACATAAAAGAGGTCTTAGATTCAAATCCTAATTTTCATATACATAAAAGAGATCTTAGATTCAAATACTAATCTTAAATGCATAAAAGAGGTTTCAGATTTTCACGTGATATCAAAATTAGACTCAAATTCTCAAACACAAAATATAACCCAAAGAGAAATGTTAGACAATAAATTATTGGTAGCTCAAAGATAAAACACCCTAACATATATAAAAAGTTCTAAATTCAAATCCTACTGCATCCATATAAATTTCATAACGATTATAATTTAATGTCCCTTATGTTCTCATAATATCTTTGATTGATCACATACTGAGTGTTCTTCACTTAATGATAATAATTACAAGATAAAAAGGCTTGTAATGCATTACAAGTAATGTTAGATTTACCATTTGAAAACAAGTTATTGAGATAAAATTTTGTGAATTGATTTGTTTAAGAATTTTGATATTTCATTAGTGTATCCTACTACTTTGTTTTACTGAGATTTTAGTAAAAAAATCTTCTTTGTTTGTTTAAATTCTTTGTGCAGATGTTTCACCTAGTTCATACCTTTTGGGGGACTTTATATATTGAGAATAATACCTTTTGGCTCAAATCTGGATGAATCGTCAAACTATTTGTGTTTTATAATTCTAGTGAAATTAAAGTTGACATTTTTGTTCAACTAAGTGTAGGAATTATATCTATTTCTATAATTCCTTAATTTTTTTATATAAATAGTATGTTAGAAATATACATTATGCTCGTCACATTTACTTATAATACTCAATAACTAATTAAATAATTGAATGTTGTGCATCATTTTTTATTTAAACTTTGTTGAGATTAGATCTTCAAGTTAATACAAACCAAACAATCTTTAATAAAAAAATATAACTTTTTATTTTAAACTTTGTTGAGATTAGACCTTCAAGTCAATATGAATCAGATAATATTTAATAAAAAATTATAACTTTTGCTTTAAGAATTGAATATTGTAAAGCATCTGTATGAAATGGTAGCACCCAAGACATGATGAAACATTCCAATGTAAAAGGGTCAAAAATCTCTTTCTTGATCCCCACAAGAAGACTTTCTTGTATGCAATTTGGTAGACAAAGAAAAATGAATCAAATTATCTAATGCCACAGAGGACCATCTTTCTCCTGGTTAAAAAGATTCACTGTACAGAACTGCCCTTTCACATTTGTTAATTTACATAATGTCAGCTTTCAGATAATAAACAATGAGGCAACAGGTGCAAACCAAATCATCTAACCCAGCAAAAATTTATCCAAATATTATTTAATTTAAAAAATATTCTTGATAGCATGTTGATAACTTAAGGATATTTTATGAATCTGGAAACTAATTGAGCGATATAAGAAATTTACTCCATCCTAAGACAAGTAAGAAAAATCCGTATCAACTCTGCTCGGAGATTTCGTTCTGCAAATGGGCATGTGTTGAACTGTGTAATCATCCATCATAAATTTATAGAACAGCATTAAACAAAACAACCATCTCTTCCATCTGTCAAACGGTTCTAGGAAAATTTATCGTGAGCTATTCATTATTAACAATTTATTGTTGTGACATATTTATCGCGTATACAATTCATCACTGTGGCACCACATATACATTTTTTAATATTCAAGTGGCCAAGAGCACCCAAAAAGAAAAAAGTACACACATTTTATTGAACACATAAAAAAGGTATATGCACTGAATATACCACGACGATGAAATGTTGGTGGTGAATTGTATATGTGATGAATATGTCATGATGATGAATTGTTGGCAGTGAATTGTTCGCAGTGAATTGCTGGTGGTGACGACAATGAACTGCTGGTGGTGACTTGTATATATGCGATAAATATGTCATGGTGATGAATTGCTGGCAGTGAATTGTTTACAGTGAATTGCTGATGGTGAATTGCTGACGATGAATTTACATAAACCCTATACTTAAAATTCATGAAAATACACATAGTTTTTTTTTTCCATGATATTGTTTTTGTTATATTATTATGACAAAAAAATTCAGTTCATCAAAATTAGTTAATAGTAGAATCTCTTTCAATTATACTTCTAAAAATTTCAAACTAAATGAATAATATAATCAAAAAATATATCATTATCTTCCTCATTTTATAATTTGTTCTAAAAGAATAGACATATCTCACAACATGATTCCATTTCATTGCACGATTTTAACTATCTACTTAAGAAAGAAGTGAAAAAGAGTGTTAGAATGTGTTTAATGCAACATTAACAATTATTGTGAGGCAATAAAGATGTTACATGTATTGAAATATTTTTTATAACGGAATATACCTTTGGGTGTAACTCTTTTATATTAAAATGTAAATAGATCTTTCTTACTCCTCTTTTATATAATAATTTATTTTAAAATATTTTTGTGTGATGACTTTTTTAATAATATTTATTTATTTATTAAAACTATGTTTAATTTTTTAATAGGTATATATTTATTTCAAATTAACAATAATTACATAAAAGATATTGCAATGTACAAAAGAATTTATAAGTTTATTGATTAATTATTAATTTATTTTAATAAAAAAATAAATAAAAATTATCTCTCTATTAAAAAGCAATAAAATTTTGGAAGAGAGAAACTAACTTTTCAATGTTGTCCCTCTTAGATATTAAAATCACTAGAAATAAACATAATATTATAAACATAAACTTATGATAGAGGGTGATTTAGATTTAGGTGGTCTAGGAGACAAACTAATTGTAAGAAAGACAAGCTTGCAGATTATGCATAAGAAAATAATAGATTAGTAAGCTAACATACAATCAAATTATGTAAATAGAAGGATTTTAGCAAATATGCACATGCTACTTTTTCTCAAAATCTGAAATGAATAAGGTACATACTAAGTCACAAATAGCATGGTTAGGAATACAAATTCTTATGGTCATAATAGGTTAAAAACATCAAACTAATTCGCCTATGTCTATGGAGTTACCCATCTTGCTCATTTAATATGAATGGGAAAGCATGTATGTGTATAGATGTATATGTATGTGTACATATATGTATGTATGTATGCATACATATATGTATATGTATATGTGTATGTATATGTATATGTGTATGTATATACATACACATACATACATACACATACATACATACATACATGTACATACCTATATATTTATGTATGTATGTATGTATGTATGTATGTATATACAGATACATACATACATGCATATATGTATATATGTATGCATGTATGTATAATTATATGTATATGTGTATATGTATATGTATATATGTATATGTATATATGTATGCATGTATGTATATATGCATATATATGTATGTATGTGTATATATATGTATATATGTATGTATGCATATATGTG
Source organism: Sequoia sempervirens (assembly GCA_007258455.2). Lineage (NCBI taxonomy): Eukaryota > Viridiplantae > Streptophyta > Pinopsida > Cupressales > Cupressaceae > Sequoia > Sequoia sempervirens. The sequence goes on along the minus strand of VDFB02285179.1, from coordinate 21,316 downwards.
TGTATGTATATATGTGTGTGTGTATGTATGACTGTATGTATGACTGTATGTATGTATGTATGTATGTATGTATGTATGTATGTATGTAGGTGTGTATATACATACATATATGTATATGTATGTAGGTGTGTATATAAATACATATATGTATATGTATGTATGTACGTATGTATGAACATGTATGTATGCATGTGTGTATGTGTGTCTATGTATAACACTACAACTTAGAAAATAAGATAGGAAGAAAATGATTCATGTTATGAAATTGACAATCTATCAACTACTTGATAGTTTTGATTCTTGATTGGTATGAACTATTACATGGATAAGAAGATTTCTTATTTATAATCCACATTGCTATGAAACATGCAAAGCTTTGTTGAGTTATACATAGTAGTGTGCGATGAGACAATGACTTATGTGGGATCATGTGTTGTAATATGTGATCACACTATGACCTACATGCAAGGCACATATTGCAAAAGAGTACATTGTGGTAGTGTTAATGAATAGTAAAAAACATGCAAGGTTCCCGAACACTTACGCCACTACACACTAATCATTTACTCTTTCCTAAGAACAAAAGGTCCCCATCTCTTCTTAAGTGAGTTGTCAAAACTAGGTAGAAATTATACATGGATTTGTTGAAGATTATACCACTTTACCTAATTTGCATATTACCTTGCCTTAGCTAATCTAAATAGATCATGTGAATCTTGGTGATTCACATTATGGTAGTATAAATGATCTCATCTTCAACAAATGCTCAGGATCCAAGTCTAATAGGTTTTGAGATGACATTTACTCAAGAAGAGAAGGAAAATATGTCTTGAGAAGTTTCACATTTACTATATAATGTTATCCAACATGTATCATCAAAGATCAAGAACAAAGGAATTATCATTGATTATGCATATAATATTGTATAGACCATAATGCAAAGGCTTCATCTTCCAATGTGGACCCTTGAACTATTCCTTTCAAAGATACAAAAAAACCTTCTCATTAACCTTGAATGAGTGATTTGTGTGGTGTGTCTCATGTCACTCTTTGTACTTCAACTCCTAGCATAAAAGAAAAATTCTTGTGGGTTAAACATTATAAATGTTCTACAAAAACATTTATGTTTTATGCACTTCTCATTCCTATGTGTGCAAATCCATTATATCAGGTGGAGAATATGTCTAGGATGCAAAAGATAGAACCTGGGACATGTTTGAAAAGGACTATACCTCATATAACTAAGAAGAGGTTTATTGTATGTATTTTGGATGTAGTTTACCATTCCAAGTGCATAGATGTGTACAATTGTAGATGCACAAAAGCTCCAAAACTATGTAATTGACCACCTCTTTGTAGTCATATATTTACAAAATAAATGTACTAGATTTATTCAACTAACAATCTCTCCTAGAAGGATTTCTAGTAAAGAATAAAAAATATGTGGTTGTGATCAAGCCCGATGAATGTATGTATTCCAAAATGTACCCAAACATGATTGAACAATATATATAAAATCTCTTATGTTATTATTATTTTCTTACAAGAAAGAATCATGGTCATCTTTAAAATTGTACCACTACAACAAATATTTATTCATTTTGATGTGTGATCATTGGAATTTCACTCATGAGATCTTTGCTAATATATTCTCAAGGCCTTTATAGAGTTATTAGATGTATGTGGGGCTTGAACTTCATGTTTGTATCCTTGGTAATGTAACAAGGAATTGAGTACTTTATCGATTCTCAATGTCTACATGCATGTGAGGCCAAAATAAGTGTTGGTATAGCATGTCTAAAGTCTTGGTAACACTATTTTTTAACTACCTTGGTGTAGTACACCTTTTGAAACATAGAGATCTCTATGCTTGAAGAATATCTTGTAACTCAAATGAAACTCATCAACTTGCTTTCCTTACACAAGTCTAATTTAAATCTATTTAAAGTCTAAATTTGTTGAGTAGAGGTTTTCCCAATCAGATAAATTAAATTTGTATGAGTCCAACACTATGAGGAGCATATGAGCTAGTGGTTGGCTAAGGTCATGTGCTACCTTATTATATTTTCCATTGTTATTCTTGAGCACCAAATGAAAATACTATTATGTATTTCACCCAATTCATGTCATTTATTCTCTAGCTTGTTCTATGTTAATAAAAATTTGACGTGGATTATGATTGAAATGAATGATTATCTCCTTACATAAAACATAGTGATGGCAATGCTTGATAGCTTGAATAATGTCATTAAATTACTTTTCGTAGACTTTTTAGCAAACTATGTCCCTAAATGTCTATATATAGTACATTATTGGATTCCCATACTAAGTAGGTAGTGTTGTGTTGAGTGTTTCATATGATACATTGGTCTAGATCTCAAAGGGGTATCCAATATCTAGCATAGATATGTTTCTTGAACTCTTCAAAAAGTTACATAAGGGTCAAATGGATGTTGTCTTGGCACACACGATTTGGCTAAGGAACCAAGCAATTTTTAAGACTATAAAGACAAAACCTATAATAGAAGCTTGAAAGTGTAAGAAAGTTACACTATTTGGTGATATTGTACAAGGTAATTTATTCTAGAGTCACCTTGATTTTATCCAAATCAACATGCCTACCTACTTGATCAATGGTGTAATCCATATATATTATATTTGTGTGGTATCAAAAGTACTTATTGAAGTTGAACTAAAAACAGTGTTGGTACAAAGTGTTAAATATGCATGAGACATACTCCTCCCAAGACTTATTAAAGATAATAATATCATACAAGTTCTTCCTTTTCATTCATACTCCTCTCAAGACTTATTAAAGATGAGACATACTCCTCCCAAGACTTATGTTACCTTTTCATTCATATAAGTTGTGTTATTTATGTTTGTAGTTGTTTTATGTGAATATTCTTCCTTTTCAACATCTGAACAAGCCCTAACCTCCTAGTTATCTTTGAAATTTTATAAAACAAAGAGTTGTATAAGACTTTTGGCCCCCTTCATTGATATATTGTGTTGATTGAAGTGGGAAGAAATAATCCTTATCTTGGTGTATCACCTCCCCTTTTCCTTTTTATGCATTCCTTCTATCCCTTTTCCCCTATGAGTTGGTTAGAGTAAGGTAGTGGGAGGATTTCATGTGTTGGATTGGACCAACACATCTACACTTAGATCAGAAGAGGAAGGTGGCCTTCTCTGAAAACTTGACCTCATCTTGCAAGGCCCCACACCTTGAGGTCATTTCCGTTGTTTCATTGGAATGTTGATCCCATGTTCAACAAGGTACAATTTCATGTAACGTACCCAAATATAATGCAATCTCTCATAAAGTGTAGAAAGGGAGAAAACCCAATGGGAAAAATCCCCCCCAAAAGAGAGAAAATAATATGAAAAGAAAATAGAAAGCCTCCTCCAAAGATGTTGTTGTTGAAGTAGACCACACCCCAATATCTCGTAGATGAATGAACTTGCTCTCAGCAAAAGGTTTGAAAAAATGTCAACAACTTGATCTAAAGATTGGTAAAAGACTAATACAATTATTTGACTATGAATGAGCTCCTGAACATGGCATATGAATCTCTATGTGCTTGGTACACTGATATTGAATCGGATTCTTGTGTGTTTGGATGGTGCTTTGGTTATTACAATAGTTGACTATGGGATTTCTGAATGAAATGTCAAACTCAATGAGAATGTCTTGAATCCAAAGAGCCTTGGTAGCTATGTTAACATCTCTCTTGTACTCTACCTCTATGGATGATAAAACAATAGCATTTTTATTTTTTCTAGACTAACTGATAGGACTAGAATCAAGTGAGAAACTATAACTTGAAGTGGACTTACAATTATGAGTATCGTTATCCCAATCTAAATCTACATATCCAACCAAGTCAACCTATGTACCAAATCTCTAGAGAATTTCAAAATCCAAGATTACCTTGAACATAGTGAAGGATCCTCTTAGCTACTTTCTAGTGTAGCTCATGAGGTTCCTACATAAATTTTAAAACCATTCCTACTACATATGAAATGGCAAGCCTATATGAGTCAAATATATGAGACTCCCAACAAGTTGTTAATACAAGGTAGCATCAACCAATGGTGTAGCACAATCAACCTCAAGCTTGACTCTAGATAGAAAGGGAATTGAAGATGGCTTACAATCATTCATGTGAAACTGAGAAAGTAAATCAAGAGTGTACTTGGGTTGTGCAAGGTTGATCCTTAAAATCAGACTATTAAATTTTATTACCAAGGATGTAATACAATAAACCCAAGTCAGTATGTCAAATTTATCATGTAAAGTAAACTTCAATGTTGTAATAGTTGATGAAGAGCTTCTAGTTATGAAAGGATCATCAACATAAAGTACTGGTATCAACAATGAGTCATCATGTTGCAAGAGATATACATTAGGATATGAATGGAACTAAGTGAAACTTGAATCTAGGAAGAAGGAATCCATTTTAGCAAACCAAGCTTGAGGGGCATGTTTGAGGCCATAGAGGGATTTCCTAAGTCTACAAACTAAGGATATTTCTTAAACAAACATTGATGGTTGCTCCATGTAGATCTCCTCCTCGAGGTGTCTATGAAGAAAATAACTCTTTAATTCCATGTAATGCACATACCAACCATGTGTTGCAACAATAGTAAGTTTTAGTCTGATAAAATTCTTGCCCACAAGTGTAGAGGTCTCAATGTAGTCAATGTCAACAACATGTGAAAAACCTTTGGAAACCAAACATTCCTTGTACTTATCAACTGACCTATCTACAACAAATTTGGTATGATATATCCACCTACATCAAACCACCTTTCCTCCTTTAGGAAATGGTGTCAAGTCCCAAGTGTGATTTCTCATTAAAGAATTATACTCGTCATGCATAGTACTATCCCACTCGAGCATGCTCGATGCCTCTCTGAATGTCTGTGGATCAAAGGCTAAGGAAAATTAAGCATGTTGCCCACTCTAATAATTTGACTATGTGCATCTTCCATCTATTGGATTCATTACCCCTATACCTACACTATAAAATGTCTATCTAGCCCAAAGAGGGAAAGAAGGGGGTAAGTCGGGTGCTAGAACATCATCCTTTGAAACATGTGTAGAATTAGATGAAAATGACTCCTCATCACTATCCTCATTATCAAAATTGGAAGAAGAAGAAGAAGAAGAAGAAGAAGACTTTACCTCATGAATTTGTTGTGGATGGACTAACTCATCAAAAGAATCTTCAAAATAAAGTGAGTCTGCAATAGGAGTATAAATGTCAAATGTAGAGGATTTGTGAGGAATCTCCTAAATCTTAATAATCCTCTCAACAAACAACTCATGTGTAGTATGGTGGAATAGGCGATAACCTTTCATACCATCTAGATAACCTATAAAGATGCAAGGTTTAGATTGTGGTTTAATTGCCTTGTGATTTTGTGTTGGTATATGTGTCATGGCTAGAGATCCAAAGACCCTGAAGTGCTCAAATAATGTTTCCCACCTATCCAAGCTTCAAATATAGTGATTCCCTTCAAAGGATTTGTGAGAAACCCTAGTATGAATGTAACAAGCACAATTGATTGCTTATGCCTTGTACTATGGTGTAAGGCCCTTATATGCTAGTATACAGTCAGCCATATCTTTTAAGGATATATTCTTTTGTCCTACAACACCATTCCATTGAGGAGTATAAGGAGCTATGTGTTACAAGCCTATCCCCTCTAATGTACAAAACTACTTAGACTTGTTGGCATAATCACCCCCATCATATGTTTGAAGAATCTTGATAACTTTCCCTTAATATTTTTCAACAACCTTGAAGTTTAGAAAATTACTGAAAACTTCACAAAGACCTATAGAGAATATAACTCTAGGTAACCCTATGAGTATATATCATGTTGTCTACACTAATCAAGGTAGTGGTAGTTAAGGTGGCCAAACCATTCATATCATAATTTACTAACTCCATTTAAATGAGTAAGCAATATTGTAGAAGAAATATCAAGTGCAAAGTGTGAGAAAGTGTATAATCTAGCTTGGTGATCTTCCCTTCCCAATGCTAACAAATTGTTTCTATGCAACTCTCCAATCTTGACTGAGTTTGGAAAAAAAATAAGTACCATTCCCTTACCTATGTGGGTAATTTGATACATTGACAAGATATTAGTTGAAATTGAAGGTACACTTGGAACATTTGTGAATGTTCCACCTTCAACTTCAACAAACCCTCTCCCTACAACTATTACAAAAGTGTCATCACCCAAAGTGATAGAAAAAATATTATGAGTCTCTAAGGAAGAGAAATCAACCTTTAAAGAACCCATGTGATGTGAGGCACCCAAGTCAATAATCTGAGATGGAGTACATGATGATTTTTGAGTGGCAACTAAAGCCTTTCCCTTAGATTTCTCTTTTCCCATTTCCTTTGCCTTAGTGAATTTTTGAGTTGATGAAGACTATTTGATAGATTATGGAGCCCCTATGTTGTGATTCTTAAGATGTGAGAGTTGGTCAATCTTCTTCTTCATACATTTTTTTCATGCCAAAGTTTCCTACAATATGAACACTTAACTTTTTCTTTCTTTGGTTTCCCTTGACTAAAAATGTTTCAATGTTGGTTTTGGAGAATCCCATTTTTTGTTCTTTCTCGGTATCCTTATCTTTACAACTATTTTATTTCTTCCCTTTTTGTTTAAAGCCTATCATTTCCCATTCCTAGTAATAAGGTCTTAAGGTTTTGAAGGCTTCAATGTGCCCATTTGTATTAACTTATCATGCTCCCTAGTCAAGTCAGCAATAAATTTATCTAAAGGCATCTTCCATGTTGTCCCAAGCACCCTTTTGGTGGAGTAGAAGGTAGATACAAACACGGAATATTCAGGACCTAGTATAGTGTAGGAAAATGTATCCCTTTTTCACACTTAATTAAGGAATAATTAGTAATAAAATGAGCCTAATGTTGCCTTGATTTAGTGTTGTAATATTTTTTTTATATTCGCATTAAATTTAGGGCCCTTTTAAACTAAATGGACTTAATTGTGCCTTATTTAGGGTGTTGTAAGGTGTACCTTTATACTTTCACACTAATCTAGGGCTTTAGTAATTGATTGAGGTTAATTTTCCTTAATTCTCCCCTTTAATTCAAATCCAAGCCTAATTAAATGTAAATTTTGAGGGATAAAACCCGACATTCATAAATTTCATTATACAACACTTAATTTTGGAAGATGTGTCCTAGGTAAGTGACCTAGAACCCATTCTCCATAGGGCGAATGGGTCCTCACGTAGGTCTAGGACCCTATTTTTGCATATTGTTTAACATTTTCTGATGTGTGTCCTAGATAAATGGCCTAGGACGCATTCGCCCTATGGTGAATGGGTCCTCCCTTAGACCTAGGACCCCTCGGAATATGTTTTTGGTAGTATTGTAATGATTTCAATTCTATAATTCGATGTCAGCTTGTGATATTTGAATTTTGAGAATTAATGTTAAGATACATATAAAGACAGGTTATTTCACTATGTTTCATCCTAAGACCTAAGATTTTCAAGAGAAAACCTAGAGCATTCAAGTGAGCATGATCAAGAGCATTTCTAAGGCATTAAAGGGCATATTTATAGAAGATTATTGCAGCAATCAAGATTCCATTGTCATGTCAAAGATGTATTACATCATGCATGTTGTTTGAGCTAATGTGGTGATGTAGTGTTCAACATCAATTCAAGCATATTCAAAGGCATTGTTTCACATCAAGTTTCATGATCAAGATCTACATCCATTGAGGCCACTTCGTGATAGTTTGTAGATTTTTTATTCAAAGTTTCAAATAAGGTATCATTGTTCATGTTTCATTGTTTCATCATAAGGTTTGATTACCAAAACGAGGTTTGACCAAGGAAAACCCATATTCCCTAACAAACAACATTTTTTTATCTCTTTGATGTGTGATTGTAGGTTTAGGTTGAAGATCATTTGAAGTGAAAATTTGAAAAAAGTTGCAAAGTTGTCAAAGTTGCAAGAAAAGTTACCAAATCACGAAAATTGACCTACAGGATCTATCTCCAGCTATTTGACAGTGAACAATTGGAATCTGGGAGTGCAGACCCGATAGAACAAAACCCAGAAACTGATTTTCTGAAGCCCTAGTCAAGACCCATTCACCATAGAGTGAATGAGTCCTCGATGAGGAATAAAAAAGCACTTTGGTGAAAGGTACACAACATTTTCCCCTTTCTAGAGTTTCCTTTTGACTGCAGTTTGGGTTATATTTGATTAATTTTCTTTATTTTCACTTTGTAACACACATTTTGAATGAAATTAGGAAAATAGGTGCATCATACCCCCTTCATTTCATTAGAAAACATATATATTTTTCTATGTTTCATTTTGGTGAACCCGAGTTTGATCATTGCATTTTGATTTTGGAGTCCTCCTTCATCCTAGATTTAGATCTTGCATTCATTTTCATTTCTTTGCATTGAATTAGACCTCATTTAGGGTGTATAGTTTGCATTTCATTTAAGGATTCTAGGATTGCATATTTTGCATTCTTCAAATATGAAAAATACAAAAATATCAGTCATAGTATATATCATTTACATAGCATTACATCATATCAATTTGCATTTGAAAATTGAAACAAAATTGCATATCAAACTAACTTTTCTAGGTTGTCATTTTGTCACATTTTGCACTTGCATTTCACATTGACTTCCACAAAAAAAATCAAACTAAAACTTGTTGTAACAAACTAGAATCTGAAAATCACTTAAAAATCTATAAAAAAATTGTTTCAAAACCCTTATCTAGGGCCCACTCTCCCTAGGGCGAATGAGTCCCTGATCAGGTCATATTCTAATTTTCTATGCATTAAAAAATCCATTTCTGCATTTTTGTTTGTTCTTTCATATTTCTGTTACTGTTTGCAGAATTTTTGTTTCATCAATTTCATCATATCTAGCTTAATTTGGTAAATCAATGCATTGTGTGATTTCAAATTTGCATTTACAAGACTTCATTTTCATGTTTTTGCATAGTTTAATTAGAAAATTACCTTGTTTAGAATCTGAAAATTGCATTTTAGGTCATTGCATTGCATTTTACTCTCTTTCCATTTTGGGTTGGCACTGAGTTTGTGAAATCTTGTATGAGCTTTACAACTTGGTGTCCTATTAGCAATACTATTCTGAGACGTAGTTTGAGACTCATGTCATCCCACAATACACCATTCATCGTGGATCTTGGGTTTTCTAACTCTTTTTCTAATAGTGTTGATAATCAACCCCCTAAGGATCATAGCATGCATACTTCATTTCCCATGACTTCCCTTCCTACAACTAATGTGTAAGATGTTAACAATACCATACCTACCATGACTAGTTGTACTCAAGCTTTGAGGCATACTCAAAGCCAAGGTGGAACTTCAATTCCTTCCTTCTACAATACCCATTTCCATTCCTACATACACTAGTACTCAAGTTACCACAACCATTCATCCTACTATCAATGTCAACACTTCTTTAGGTATTTCCACATGGGATCCTTCTAGCTTTGTGCATTCAAATACAATATCTCCTCAACCATCCTCCCTCACAAATTTACAATTCACTTGTCCTCTACATATATACACCACTCCACCTTATTCCCTTCCATCTTACAATACCAACAACGATCCCATCATTAACACACTTGCAAAACATGTCAACCCTTCAACAACAAATCATCATCCTAAATCAAAACAACAATGGTCAACCTTCACAATACATCAAAACCAACCCATTATCCCTAGAGATATTGAGAACACAAATGCCACAAGGTATAGAAGTTCTTAGATTTGAGAAATATGGTGAGAAAGGATATCCTATTAGCCATGTTTCCGCTTACACAACCCTATGTAGTGATATCATCTTTGAAGATAAGTTTTTGCTAAACTCATCCCTAGATCCTTGAAGGATACTACTTTAGAATGGTTTTTCTCCTTGCCGAATAATTTAATTGGTTCATTCAATGAGCTTATTGATGTTTTTTACAACCACTTCCACATTCACATGGTTCCCAAGATCCCCCTAGGCTGATTTGATGACATGTAAACAAAAGGATGATGAGAAAGTCATTGATTTCATAGCACGATATCAAATGCTTTATTCACAAATAAACATTAAGATTCTTGATGTCGACCTTCAACGAATGTTTATTTCCAATTTACAAAACAAAATCCAAACCAAACTCGATATGTTGAAATTCCCATCCTTCACATAGTTATGTACAACCCTTCGTGATTATCAAAATTCAACTTATGGTCGTGATGTGAAAAATCCCACTAGTCATCCTGAAAAGTTTGAATCCACACCTCAAAATAATTACCCACCTTACAAGAAACAAAATAGGGGTTTTTTATAACTTAATTCCCCTCAACCAAATCAACAATTTGATAACCAAGTGGCTTCTATAAAGACAACAAATCATTTTTCCTTTGGGGATAGGAATAGAAAATTTACCCCTCTACCCAACACCCTTCATAATATCATGTTGCAGCTCGTGAACAAGAATATGATTTTCGTACCTCCTATTAGAGCTCCTGATCCTAATAAACCATTATACAAACTATAGATCAAATGCTTATTACCATTTCCACCAACAAAATGGACATGATACGAAATATTGTAAGTGTCTTAAACATCTTGTGCAAGACCTCATTGATTCCAATCAACTTCAAATTGGACATGTGAATGATCAAGGTAATAAGTTTGTAGCTCCTCCTAATCAAAACTTGCAAATCTTTACAAATCCCATGCCGAAACACACTATTTCATTTGTCAAAGCTAATGAAACAAAGAATGATGTGATGAATGTTGACACAGATGATGAAAACAAAAAGATGACAATGAGGAAAATCCTTTGCATCAAATGATTGGAATCATTGAAGTTCAACCTCATAAGAGCCAAACCAAAATGCCCCTTGATATTGCTTTCTCACAAAATGACATAATCAAACATGCACCTGATGGTCCTCTTTACATAGCTAGAAGAATCAATGACAAGCCTACCAATGGGATATTAATTGATCCCGTCTATGTAGAGAACGTGATCACTAAAGAATTCTTATTTGTGCATGAACTCTATCAAGATACATACGAAAGACCGAAAGCATGGATCAAAACGCATAATGGTTTTGCTTGCTCTATGATTTGCTCGATAAATCTCCCTCTAAAGGTTGGACCGAAAACATTAAATCTCTCATTCACTATCATCCCATTGTTAGACCAATTTCGTGTGAAGTTAGGCTATCCATGGCTTCGCTCCATGAATGTCGTTCAGTTGTACATATCAAAACATTTCAAACCTATCTCTCATGGAGAACTGCTTTTTTAAAGCATATCAAAAGTTTAAGGCAAAACGCATAGCATAATTATCCCTTAGAAATATGTCTTAACTCGTGATTGAGCCATCTATCCTTGACAAGCCAATGATTGAACAAAAACCCCATCCAAATATCCAAAAGCAACCTATGAAAAATCCTCCTACCATTTCCTACGAGAGACCATGAGACAATCAAAGCAATCCCATTGTGCCTCCTAAAGTCAAACAAGTTTACAAAGCCAAAAAGAATGTGGTTGAACAACCTCCCATGGTTCCTTTCGTTCCTCCCCTAAGGGAAGAAAAGAAACCTATGGTTGACAAACCCGCTCTTACACAATCACAAAATGACAACATATTGAAACAAAATCAAAATGCTAGAGAGCATAGGCGTAGACGTCGTGCTATTGCTCATATGTTACAAACTAAAGACAAAAAGAACAACACAAAAATTCAAAATCCGAACTTGCCTGAAGCGATGCATGATGATTCTATACTTTCATTGTAGTGTAAACATGAGCAAACTTCTATGGACATTATCATTCAACCTCCTGTTGTGATTAATTTAGATGATGGCATTGATATTGCAAAGATTGATGAACAAGTACATAATGAGTTGAATTCATTGTTCTCTTCTTCCATGAGCTTAAATGACAATTCTACTAATAAGAGTGTTGAACTTGATGCTTGTCCTAGTTCAGCACTTGCTATTGTCCCTTTGGCTAGTTGTCTTCCTTATGCACATATTGACCAAGATTGGGATGCGGACGACCTACTATAGGTTGAATCGTATGTGTCTTACTAGTCTTTTTCATTGTTTTTATTTGCATGTTTCTTTATGTGATTGCATGTGCGTAATATAACCCCTCGTACTGTTCTATTGATGTATGTATCTTTTTGTGCATTCCTCTATATGTATCTACATTCTTCTATATCTCGTAAACATTTTACTTTTTTGCTTGTCTTGTGTTTTCCTTTTGGGGATGACGCAAGGCATCGAGACATTTAAGTCTCTTCCATGTTGACCCGAAAGGCATTTTCTTTGTTTTCGCTCTTTTTGTGTCATTCTTCCAGTTCTGAGTATTTGGGGAATGATGGCAAATTTCCGAGCTCTCTAACAACATTGTAGCAAAGACATACTAACCCAAAATCCGTAGATCGCTTATGTATTTTTAGGGGCAACCCCTCCCTCATTTTTTGTGACGTAGTTTTATTTTGGAAACATATAACTTGGCATAGGGACTTTCCAAGGAAGCTCTCATGTCTTAGGATTGAACATTGGCTACTTTAAAGCAATTGCTCACAGCAATGGTGTTAGCAACCACTTTAAAGTGGGGGCAGACATCTATGATGTCTTTCGACATTTTTTATATTTCATGGTTTGATTTTCTTTTTTCTTGTGATGCATCATTTTTTTGGTGGTTTCATTGGGTTTGATGTCCTCCAAGAGTGTGATATGTCTTAGTGTATGACTTCCTCTTAGTGGTGATGTGGCACACTGCATTCCCTAAGTTGTGAAACTTTTACTCTTGATTTTTCCTCTCTTAGAGACATTAGGCACAATGTTCCCTAAGAAAAAGACCTTACACAAACGAAGCAAGATCCCCTTGAACAAAAATCATATATATATAATGTTCATAAGTGTTTGGCATAACGCAGCTTGCTAACCTTGTGAAGCTCGAACCCCAATAAAGGGCACTAAGCATAACACACTTTGCTTTCTTGTGGAGCCTTCCCCATGTTCATAGGTGTTTAGTATAACACAGCTTGTTAAGCCATATGGAACTCGAAACCCTAAATTCAAGGCCACCTAGCATAACACACCATGCTTGCCTCTAGAGCCTTGCCTAGCATTGTGGTGCCTTATTGAAGTTGTCAGGAGGATAGCTTTGATATGCTATGGGAGCTTAATATGATTCTCTCATTTGCCACCCTTTTGAAAGACTTACCTAGCGGAAAGCCTAAAGTTCCACTACCTAAGAGTAAGCGCAAACTGATAGTTTAGATGTGTTTCACATCGCGTTGGACAGTCCAGGCTTGATCTTCTTGGTCTTTGACGTTGTATGATTGTGTATCCTTTTCATTGTTGCATACATAAGTGTCTTGAATGTCAATCTCTCACTAAAGTGGGTGAAAATGTAGTGTAGGAAAAAGTATCCATTTTTCACACTTAATTTGAGAATAATTAGTAATAAAATGAGTCTAATGTTGCCTTGATTTAGTGTTGTAATATGTTTTTCATATTCACATTAAGTTTAGGGCCCTTTTTAAACTAAATGGACTTTATTTAGGGTGTTGTAAGGTGTACCTTTACACTTTCACATAATCTACGGCTTTATTAATTGATTGAAGTTAATTTGCCTTAATTGGCCCCTTTAATTCAAATCCAAACCTAATTAAATATAAATCTCGAGGGATAAAACTTGACATTCATAAATGTCATTATACAACATTTAATTTTGGAAGATGTGTGTCCTAGATAAGTGACCTAGGATGCATAGAGTGAATGGGTCCTCACTTAGGCCTAGGACCCTATTTTTGCATAATGTTTAACATTGTCCAATGTGTGTCCTAGGTAAGTGGCCTAGGGTCCTCACTTAAACCTAGGACCCCTCTTTGGAATATGTTTTTGACGGTATTTTAATGATTTCAAATCTATAATTCAATGTTGGCTTGTGATATTTGGATTTTGGGAATTAATGTTAAGATACATATAAATACAAGGTTATTTCACTATGTTTCATCCTAAGACCTAAGATTTTCAAGAGAACACCTAGAGCATTCAAGTGAGCATGATCAAGAGCATTCAAAAACATTTTTAAGGCATTCAAAGGCAGATTTATAGAGGATTATTGCAACAATCAAGATTCCATTGTCATGTCAAAAATATATTGCATCATGCATGTTGTTTGAACTAATGTTGTTCAAGATCAATTCAAGCGTATTCAAAGGCATTGTTTCACATCAAGTTTCATAATCAAGATCTACATCCATTGAGGCCACTTCATGCTAGTTTGCAGATTTGTTATTCAAAGTTTCAAATAAGGTATCATTGTTTCATCTCTTCATGTTTCATGGTTTCATGTTTCATTGTTTTATCATAAGGTTTAATTACCAAAACGGGGTTTGACCAAGGCTAACCCCTATTCCCTAACAAACAACATTTTTTTCTCTTTGGTGTTATTGGAGGTTTTAGGTTGAAAATCATTTGAAAAGCAAAATTGAAGAAAATTGCAAAGTTGTCAAAGTTGCAAGAAAAGTTGTCAAATCACAAAAATTGACCTACAGGATTTATTTTCAGTTGTCTGATAGTGAACAACTGGAATCTGGGAGTGCAAACCCAATAGAACAAAACCATGAATGATTTTTCGGAGCCCTGGCCAGGACGCATTCGCCATAGGGTGAATGAGTCCTCAGTGAGGGCTGAAAAAACACTTTTGGTGAAAGCTACACAACATTTTCCTCTTTCCAGAGCTTCCTTTTAATTGTTGTTTGAGTTAGATTTGATTATTGTTCTTTATTTGCACTTTGTAACACACATTTTGAATGAAACTAGGAAAATAGGTGCATCATACCCTTTTGTTTCATTAGAAAACACATATTTTCTATGTTTCACCTAGTTAGGGAGTATAGAAAGAAGTAATTGATCCTTTTTTTTCTCTATTCCACATTCGTTTAATTGCAGCCTAACTAATTTGAACATGGTTAAGAAATCTTTTAGAATCTTGAAGGAACTAGGGCTCAATCTAATAAGCTCATTATCTAACTCATGACCTTTAATTTCATCTAAAAAAAAATTTACTGCAAGCCAAACTTCATTGGGTGTATTTAATGATCCTACATGAAAGAGAAGTTCAAGAGACACATTCAAACATAGAAATCTAAAGGCTTGATCACACTTAGTAAACCTTTTTTTTTCATTCTTTTTGATTGTAGTTGTAATGGTTTGTGCTTGGCAGCTCAACTACAATTGTGTCTTGCTCGCAGCTAAGAGGCCATTGTATTTGTTTCTACTTGCAACCTTGCTTTGCACTAGGGTTGAGATCCTTCCCATTTTATCTAATCAAAAATAGTCGCCAGATTACCTAAATTGTTGGATGTAGAATCAATCCCTTCACCAAGACTATTATTCCTCAATCAATGATCACAAGAAGGCTACTCATAAGATGATAGCATATTGCAAATAGAGGAGCTTTAACTTACTTTTCGTTCCTAGGCTTCTATTTAAGTATCAATACAACCACCCTTTGTTGACCGGATGGCTCTTGCCTACAAACCTTCAAGCAGACCTTAGGACACAAAGCACGGTCAAGTACTTAAACTTGTATCGTTGGCAGGTAATGGGCTACATTCAAAAATCCTTAGGACCACTTATGGACTGTTCAACTTGATATAAAGCCTATGCCATCATGATTTGCCCCAAGTCATGACTAATTGTGTAGTTGAAATGCAACAGAAATGTGATCGATCGTCATGAATTTATCACAAAATTACTTTGATTTCAACAATTTGAAAATAGCTTAAAGCAAAACCTCAAAAGAAAACATTTATTGGAATTTCATTCTCTTTAGTAAATCCACCCACCTACCCACCTACTTCAAAACGATAATCATATGCAGGCATACTCAGCTTCTAATATCTTTAAAAATCTAAATTATAGTAGCCAACGTTAGTGATCTGGGTTGCATGCTAATAGTACCCATATAGGTGACACCAGTTCACACTGGCACAATTGACATAACCAATTTGCATTTCCGTGAGACCTTCCAATTAAAATATATATTGATATGCCAAAACTTATATGTTCAAAAATAACCTACGACATTAACATGTAAGTTCATATTATGGCAAGGTCAAAATGTGATGCAAAGCAACATTATTTATGACTTGCACCTAATTTATAAGGCAGCCAGAAGGCCAAAGACTTCAATTCAGATGTACTTACAGAGGTAAAATAAAATATGTCGCTCATGTGATATATACCCATTCTTATGAACAGGTATAATAGATACCTACAGCATTGGCAGTAACTTCATAGGTAAGCTAGACTCTAATGGTGTACCTTATTTGTTAGTTTTCTGTTCTGCTCATGGGTCTATTATTTCCAGTTTAGAATAGATTCCAAATGCATACTATACGAATTAAGAAATCAGATCAGCCCTCACACCTACCAGCAATGAATTTCACAAGGATGATTTATTCTCAATTAAATTTCATGCATATGCAATTACAAAACTATTATTGGTTCTGATTCCCATTCCAAACAAGGTTCTCAAATGGATATGCCTTTAACCATGAAGTAGATTCGTACGATTATGATTGTAATGCCACATAGCCAATTACCTATATATGTGTAAGACGTAACTATATAACCATACTCCCCTTAAAATGTGAAAATGAAGCAGTTTCAAGAAACAAATACACAATTTAGCTTTCACTGGAAATTTTCACAAGCTCGTACAATTCTCTATTGATACACTCAAAGTTATCGAAGTTGCTAATTGTTACAAAATTTCTGGTAACATACAAAAAGCTGCTTTCTGGCCTACTAGATTTAAGGAATTTCCGCAAGAAACAAACCAAAGGTATAAGCATGCGATGGGCTTCAAATCAATCTGAAGCTCAAATATATTCCAGCAGCGTTCAACCAAATAAGATGGAAAGAATGGTTGAACCATGATCATACAAAAGTGACAAATGTGTCTTCACAGTAGAATGACTAATAACTAAAAATTAGAAATGGAGTATGATCATGCTGATATTATAAACTTTGCACTCCTCAGTAGCATGACATGCAACAGTCTTATATTGCGTGTCTTCTTTTTCAGGCCACTAAATTATGAGGAAAGTGCTAAAAGCCAACCACCATCAGTAATTGCAAAGCTGGGAAAATAACAAGCTCCGAACAAATGCTGCTAAAGGTGTAGAAAAATATTTGAAGCTACTACAGAAGCAAATCATGTTACAAAAATGGAGACATGTCCACTCCAGTCTCTTGTAATGTCTATTTTCGCCTCTTGTACCTGTACAAATCAGCCAAATTATAGTTGTTAATGTCGGGTTGTAGAATCAAATTGTAGAATAACAGAAGACAATCAATAAGTTCTGTATGCATCCGCAGCTCAGATAAAAGGCTATAGAATGATTGTATTTTTATGGAGGACTTTTTATCTTCCATTAACAAACAAAGGTCCAAATGTTAGATCAATGAAATTTTCCAATAAAAGATCACCAAATGCATATACAAGCCCAATAACCCATAAATAATCCACAAAATGACAACCATGTAAGCAAGGATTAACATTAATTGCTGAAACAATGAATCAAAGAAAAAGAAAACCCATTATCACACAGTCCAAACTCCGAAGGATTGACAAATAAATATTCAAATAGAAAAATACTGTGTATAAAGTAAATATTGTCTTATACATTCAATGGATCTTATGAAATATATTCAAAGAAAAGCATCAGAATATTGTAATAAAATAAACTCAAATTGGATACCTTACGTTATATGAATCAATGGTATGTTTAGTTTTAGCAGTATTGAATTTCTTTCTCCTGATCCATGAACACAATAATTCACAAATGCAGGATTGATACTTGAGAGACTTCAAGAAGTTAAATGGGTTAACATGTGAAGGCTAAAAGTAATACATATGCAATATGAATCGACAAGGGCAGTAACTTTGAACCAGTTTCTTACAACATAACCCAGTCTCCCTGGGAACTAAAAACTATTCCCTTTAAATTCCGTGGGTAAGGAGTGAATAATTTTATTGGATAGTGAATGGGGGAACCCAATGATGATTATCTAGGATGGCCGGAATCCCCACATAATCATTTCTAAGGCACAGAAAACGGCTGCACAAAAAAATACAAACAAAAAGAAAGCCTTTATAAACTAATGATATGACAGAAATGTCAATGTATCGTGTTTGATATATGCTTATTGATAGGTAACATCATGTTTTCTCCCAAACAAACTCACTACAATTCCATTCATAAGAGGCAGAAATTGAAGTGGATATTTTGTTTGCAACCTTCAATTCATGCAGGTGTTATCTAAACATCATATCATACAATCTAAGCACATGAGGATCTTTGCCATGCTTTATGGGATCAATAATAATTTACAATGTGTTTCCAGTGAAGTATGCAGATACACATTGCATTGAGTCTACTTTCAAGACATCTATCATCTAAGCAATTCTAGCTATAGCATTTCTCACTGGCAAGTGGGCAGCTTAGAAGCATTCCTAATAAATCTCCCAACTTCTTAAGGAATGATGCAACACAACCCTCTCTCAACGACACATCCCATGAAAAGTCAAAAAGAACTGTAACCCAAGCAAACAACAAAGTTCTAAAAACTAAAGGAGAAAAGATAAAACCAGGTACTTAAAAATGCATTTTGCCCCTACTCCCAACAACACATCCCATGCAAAACTTAATAGGAATCTAAACTATGAAAAGACAAAGTTTTAGAAATAGTAAGATAAACAAACCAACGAGGTACTTGAATATATGTGCAGAAAAGAGCACTAGTCACCTTAATAACAGTCTAATATAGGCAACGAGAAAAATCGATCCAGATAATACGAGAAAAGAAACAACCAGCTACCTGAATATGATATAACCCTATCCCACTGGATGGACATCCCTTGCAACACTGAAAGAAATCTAATTTATGAAAAAGAGATTAATTCCTATAAATTGTAGGATTAAAGAACCAATCAAATACTTGAATGCAAATAAATGTAGAAAAAGCATTAGCCACACATTATCTAAGGATAAATCCAGCTGAATGTGCATGCTATTGTTCATTAAACAGGCACATATTTGATTCTCTCTCAACTTCATTAATTCCATAGCAGAAGTGAAATGTACAATTCAAGTAGTGTAGCCAGTAGGCCACTATTACTCCATAGTATCATCTTTGTAGATCTCTTAACGCATCCAAAGGAGCCTACAAAGGAATTGGAAGAGCAACCATTGATTTGGAGCTGCCTACCATCATTTTGGAGCAAATTTGAAGAAGTTTGTATTTTGAAGTTTTTTTTAATTTATTTTTTTCAAATTTCTGTTGTGTTCTACATTTTTTTTCTAAATTATAGAAAAAGGAACAAACCATAGCTATCAAACCCTAACTATTTTTGTATTTTTTAAAATTTTATTGCAGCAAACCCTAATTGTTTTTAGCTTTTTCTGATTTTTTATTTGTAATTTAATTAGAAACCGTGAATTTTTTTTGTTAAATTCTATTTATATCTTATTGCAGCATACTTTGCATTTATATATAGATCCAAATTTCCAATCACAATGTCGACCCCAGTTAGATGCAATCTCTATTGGAAACATACTATTCCTAGGGCCAAAAAAGAGGAGATAACATGTATCCATTGCAAAAGAAAAATGCTTGGGGGGGGGTATTAATCGATTGAAGTATCACCTTGCACACATACCATGTTGTGATGCTAAACCATGCCCACTAGTGCCTTTTGAAGTTATATGAGAAGTGCAAAGTCAATTAGAGACTTTTGAACAACAAAAAGAATTCAAAAAGAGGCAAAGAAAAGAAATGGCAGCCATTGGTGAGACTTCTTCCATTCTTCAATTTCCTAGATCTATGAGTAGTGGTGGTGGCAATGGCAATGGTAGCATAAGTATTGGGCTTGGTGTTTGTGGATCTTCATCTATTTTAGATTCACATTTTGTTCCATGTGCTACTCCAGGAGCCCATCCACCACTTAAGAGCATGGGTTGGAACAAGGATAAGCATGATGCCACAAGTGCAATTGGAGAATTTTGGTTCTATTACGTCATTCAATTTTACCCAGTCAAATAATTTTTTTTTTTTTTGTTTTAAAATATATAGTTTGATTTCTATGTATATTGAATTTTTGCATTTAGGGGTATGTAGCATTATTGATTTTAAAGTTAAACTCTCGATTTAGAATACTTCTTTTATTTGTTTAAGGTCTCCTTATTGGCAAAATACATGGCTGTCAGGAGACACGTCTCTTGACCCCTAAGACATGTCACAGGGACTGGGACACATCACCGGTATTGAAGACGTACCCGCAGACACCTCCTACCACCTAGAAACGCGATGCACAGTCTCCCAAGTCTCCCAAAATCTCCTGTCATGAAAAATGGTGTCTCCCGTGAATTATGTCGAGTGATATTCTGTTTTACTACACTGAAATTCCGTAGAGAATAACATGTTCTGTTGGATCCTATCTTGATCTCATATCAGAGGTACGAAAGTCATTTTATTTGTCCCATGGAATAGCCCCATGCATTGATAGAAACTTTCAGAGTAGAGAATTTGTTAGTCATCATTGATCGGTATCTAAGCTTATGGGAAATGTTTAATGAAGATCTGTTTTTAAAGAATATGTTGAACTTTATAAAGAAGATCAAATGTGGTGTCTTTTGGAATTTGAAGGTTCCATAAAGCAAGTTACAAACTTACAAGCATACATGGGATTGGCCAATCAATAGGAATGCTTTCATAAGAAATTGAACAAAAATAAAGATGACAATAGAGTTATGCTTCATCTTCCTTTCATAATTGTGTGACTTTCGTAGGAGAGAGGCTTGGGAAAAGAGAGGTGAAAAAGCTATAGGCAACTTACAAGAACATTGATATGACACTTGTGCCCTTGTCAGTTGTCACGACTCACAATACATGTGCCCTTGTTTCAAAAGTTCAATGTCATGATATTTTCTATAAATTATTAATTTTTTAATTTTTACTATATTAAAACAATAAAAAAAGATGGTATCATCTCCTATTTTCAAAAAGAATTGTACCAATACCAGTACCAGTCTCCCATACCACTACCAGTACCAATCTCCTGACAACTATGGCAGAATATAATAGATGTCATTATTGTTTGTGGGACAAGGTTCAAAACCCCTAATGAAAAGGAGATAAAGGGCTCCATTTTGAATCAAAA
>VDFB02285178.1:0-26084 GCA_007258455.2 Sequoia sempervirens | reverse complement strand
ATCCAGATAATACGAGAAAAGAAACAACCAGCTACCTGAATATGATATAACCCTATCCCATAGGATGGACATCCCTTGCAACACTGAAAGAAATCTAATTTATGAAAAAGAGATTAATTCCTATAAATTGTAGGATTAAAGAACCAATCAAATACTTGAATGCAAATAAATGTAGAAAAAGCATTAGCCACACATTATCTAAGGATAAATCCAGCTGAATGTGCATGCTATTGTCCATTAAACAGGCACATATTTGATTCTCTCTCAACTTCATTAATTCCATAGCAGAAGTGAAATGTACAATTCAAGTAGTGTAGCCAGTAGGCCACTATTACTCCATAGTATCATCTTTGTAGATCCCTTAACGCATCCAAAGGAGCCTACAAAGGAATTGGAAGAGCAACCATTGATTTGGAGCTGCCTACCATCATTTTGGAGCAAATTTGAAGAAGTTTGTATTTTGAAGTTTTTTTAATTTATTTTTTTCAAATTTCTGTTGTGTTCTACATTTTTTTTCTAAATTATAGAAAAAGGAACAAACCATAGCTATCAAACCCTAACTATTTTTGTATTTTTTAAAATTTTATTGCAGCAAACCCTAATTGTTTTTAGCTTTTTCTGATTTTTTATTTGTAATTTAATTAGAAACCGTGAATTTTTTTTGTTAAATTCTATTTATATCTTATTGCAGCATACTTTGCATTTATATATAGATCCAAATTTCCAATCACAATGTCGACCCCAGTTAGATGCAATCTCTATTGGAAACATACTATTCCTAGGGCCAAAAAAGAGGAGATAACATGTATCCATTGCAAAAGAAAAATGCTTGGGGGGGGGGTATTAATCGATTGAAGTATCACCTTGCACACATACCATGTTGTGATGCTAAACCATGCCCACTAGTGCCTTTTGAAGTTATATGAGAAGTGCAAAGTCAATTAGAGACTTTTGAACAACAAAAAGAATTCAAAAAGAGGCAAAGAAAAGAAATGGCAGCCATTGGTGAGACTTCTTCCATTCTTCAATTTCCTAGATCTATGAGTAGTGGTGGTGGCAATGGCAATGGTAGCATAAGTATTGGGCTTGGTGTTTGTGGATCTTCATCTATTTTAGATTCACATTTTGTTCCATGTGCTACTCCAGGAGCCCATCCACCACTTAAGAGCATGGGTTGGAACAAGGATAAGCATGATGCCACAAGTGCAATTGGAGAATTTTGGTTCTATTACGTCATTCAATTTTACCCAGTCAAATAATTTTTTTTTTTTTTGTTTTAAAATATATAGTTTGATTTCTATGTATATTGAATTTTTGCATTTAGGGGTATGTAGCATTATTGATTTTAAAGTTAAACTCTCGATTTAGAATACTTCTTTTATTTGTTTAAGGTCTCCTTATTGGCAAAATACATGGCTGTCAGGAGACACGTCTCTTGACCCCTAAGACATGTCACAGGGACTGGGACACATCACCGGTATTGAAGACGTACCCGCAGACACCTCCTACCACCTAGAAACGCGATGCACAGTCTCCCAAGTCTCCCAAAATCTCCTGTCATGAAAAATGGTGTCTCCCGTGAATTATGTCGAGTGATATTCTGTTTTACTACACTGAAATTCCGTAGAGAATAACATGTTCTGTTGGATCCTATCTTGATCTCATATCAGAGGTACGAAAGTCATTTTATTTGTCCCATGGAATAGCCCCATGCATTGATAGAAACTTTCAGAGTAGAGAATTTGTTAGTCATCATTGATCGGTATCTAAGCTTATGGGAAATGTTTAATGAAGATCTGTTTTTAAAGAATATGTTGAACTTTATAAAGAAGATCAAATGTGGTGTCTTTTGGAATTTGAAGGTTCCATAAAGCAAGTTACAAACTTACAAGCATACATGGGATTGGCCAATCAATAGGAATGCTTTCATAAGAAATTGAACAAAAATAAAGATGACAATAGAGTTATGCTTCATCTTCCTTTCATAATTGTGTGACTTTCGTAGGAGAGAGGCTTGGGAAAAGAGAGGTGAAAAAGCTATAGGCAACTTACAAGAACATTGATATGACACTTGTGCCCTTGTCAGTTGTCACGACTCACAATACATGTGCCCTTGTTTCAAAAGTTCAATGTCATGATATTTTCTATAAATTATTAATTTTTTAATTTTTACTATATTAAAACAATAAAAAAAGATGGTATCATCTCCTATTTTCAAAAAGAATTGTACCAATACCAGTACCAGTCTCCCATACCACTACCAGTACCAATCTCCTGACAACTATGGCAGAATATAATAGATGTCATTATTGTTTGTGGGACAAGGTTCAAAACCCCTAATGAAAAGGAGATAAAGGGCTCCATTTTGAATCAAAAGATGGCTAATGTGAAAGCCAAATTGACGTGACATGGAAAAAAGATTGAACCATCATAACTAACGGTTGGACCAGTAGAAGAAAGAGAACATTGTTGAATTTTCTTGTTTCTTCCTCATGTAATTGTACTTTGTGAAATCTATTGATTTAGTGATTAAGATTGTTTAGTTCTAATTTACTGAATTGCTGATTTTGTTTATTTCTTAGGTGGCACTGTGTTCTTGAAGTCAATTGAGACTTCACAGAACATAAAAAATGTTTAAACCTTTTGTAAGACTTTGGAGAGAGTCTTGCCTAAGATGAATGAGGAGAATGTAGTACATATAGTCACAAATAATGCAGCAAATTATGTTGTAGGTAGACTTCTCATGGATAGGCACCCCTCTTTGTTCTAGACCCCTTGTGTTGCTCATTGCCTTGACCTCATATTGGAGGAACTTGGCAAACTTCCATGGATCAAAACATATATAGAGTATGCAAAAAACATTTGTAAATACATATATAATCATACTTGGGTCCTCAACCTAATGAGAAATTTCACAAACAAGAAGAGTTGGCTCGTCCTAGAATAACCCACTTTGCAACCAATTTTATCACATTGCAATCCTTGATTCAATCAAAGCCCGCTTTGAGGTGCATGATTGTTAGTGAAGAGTGGTCTACATCATAGTTGAAAAACTCTCCAAGTAATCGGCGAGTTTTAAAAAACTCCTGGGTTTTTTTGACGGCGAGTTTTTCTCGCATTTACTCTCCAAAATTGCTCACCGAGTTTTTGGCAAGTTTTCACCAAAATCTCAACGAATTCCCAAAAAAACTTGCCCGTCCAAAAAAAAGGTCTCCCACAGCCGCTAAAAAGGTATTTTCATTTCATTTGATTTTCTAGGTACTCTCCAAGTGCAAGTTTCCAAGTTTTCCTATGAGTCTTCATCTATAATATCGTCTAGTTCTACCTCCCCCTAGTTTTCAATAGACATGGGAAGAGGAAGATGTAAATTTGTAAAATATATTAATATAGTATTTACTTTCAATTTTACAAAAACAATTTGCTATTTTCATTTTGTTTCAAACTATCAGTATTAGCGCATTGCACATGAGGATGCCATTTTGTACCCAATTTGCACTCATTTATTGACTCATTGGATGCATCTTATCATTGAATTTTGCAAAAACATGTGTTTTTAATGAAATTTAAACAATTTTTTAAGTTGTCGAGCTTTTGCCGAGTCGAGTTTTTTAGGCTTGGCAAGCTTTTCAATTATGATCTACATCATCATATGCAAAGAACAATGCAAGGGTTGGCATGGTTATTTGGATCTTTGATAAGCATAGTTTTTGGCAACCAACCAAAGAGATTATAAAGGTAAATTTCTATTATATTTTTGTTTGCATTTCCATTTCCTTTGTTTATTTTTGTTCACACTTATGTTAATGTTTCACAATGATTGCAATTCACAAAGCCTTTAGTTGTTCTCCTACGAGTTGTTGATGAGGAGAAAACTGCAATGGGCTACATATATGAGGGCATGGATAAGGCAGAGGAGGCCATTAGATCTATTTATTTAGGGATTGAGGATACGTACCATCCCACATGAGAAATCATTGATTGATGATGGCACCCTTAGGTTCACAAGCTCTTACATGCAACTTCCTATTCCCTCAATCTCGCATTGCAATTCTACCTAGATTTCAAGGTCAGTAAGGAGGGCTTGAGTGGGCTCTACATAGTCGTACAGAAAATGGCACTTGATTATTTGGTTGGAGCAAAGATAATCACTAAGATAGAGATTTTCAAGCTTGCATGAAGAGACCTCTTTGCACAAGGCATATGCAAGGCAACTCGAACAACATTGCAACCAAGTAACAATCTATTAAAGGCATAATTTCAATTGAAAAATTAAAAACTTTCCTTTTTTTATGTTAATATTGGAAGTAGAACTCAAAGTTAGACAATGAGATTGATTTTTATTTCTTCTCATTTCAGATACATGGTGGGAAAGGTTTGGTGCTAAAGTGTCAAATCTTTAAAGGATTGCAGTTTATGTCTTGAGCCAACCATGCAATGCTTTAGGATGTGAGCACAACTAGAGTATGTTTAAGCACATACACTCCAAGAAGCGCAATAGGTTGTGAATGCAAATTTTGAATGATCTTGTGTATGTTCATTACAACCTTCGCCTCTATCAACAAACAAATCTTGGGTGATGACTTATCTCCCATCAATCTAGAGGAGGTTGATACACAATCAGATTGGGTCATTGAGGTTGATGATCTTGTCTTCAACAATGAGGACCTTACATGGGTTGATCAAGTAGATCGAGAGGTAGAGGCAATAGACAAAGAAGGATAGAGCACAAGGAAAACCCTTGGATGTCGGTATCACTGAGACATAGGCAAATATCATGGCTATATCATCATCCATGACCTATCTTAGATACCAACGTAGGACTTGTCATGATGTTGAGACAAATAATGCAAGCTCCTCTAAGCCAAAGACTTATATTTTTAGTTTTGATATTTGTTTTGATGCCATGGATTTCATAATCCATGAGATTTGCTACATTTGAAAATATTTATAATTTTAAATTAATATGTCTAACAATGTTATTTCCTTCAGCTAAAACTTAAAATTTGCTTTTATACTCATGTGTGTTAAAATTTGAACCAGAAATAAAAGCTAACAGAAAGTTAACAACAGATACAAAACACATACAAATTTACCCTGGGAAAACCCTCCTCTTGAGGGAGAAAAACCCAGCCAATAATATCTCTTATATTATTGAGTCACAAAGAGAAGCTCCTTTACAATAGAGGCCAATTATGAAGGCCAGAACACAGCATTACAAACTGATACAAACTGTCAAAAGTTATCCCTCCTTTTACTCAATTCACCATCTGCTCTCTTTTTACACTCATGCTCTTTAAAAAATTCGAACTTCATCACCATGAACTGAATACAGAATCAATGTAAATTCAAAGAGGTTTTCTAAACATAGCATGTCAGATACATGCAAGTTAAATACCTCTGCATGTCAGAAGATGACTGCAGGACATTTACAAGAGGACGCACAAGAAGAATCATGCAACTAAATTTAGGAGTTATAAAAATATTCTAATACATGACAGTTACAGTTTTGCATGCTGACAGCTGGAAGAATCTGACTGACGCTGTCATAACCATTAACACTCCCTCTCAGCTAGGGAGGATACTTCCAGCTACACAAGACAAATCACCTCATCGTGATGTAGTCATCTCATTGTGATGTCCACCATGGCTACTCCAAGAAAAAGAAACAAGGGCTTTCACCTCAAATTTCTCTCGCAGAGAAAGATGCACTAACAAGGGCTTGCACCTCAAATCTCTCTCGCAGAGAGAAATGCGTTAACAAGGGCTTGCACCTCAAATCTCTCTCGCAGAGAGAAATGCCTTAACAAGGGCTTGCACCTCAAATCTCTCTCGCAGAGAGAAATGCATTAACACATGAAGCAAGAGTCACTGAGGCTGAGACTCTCTCTCAGCAAGAGCAACATTCTCCACAATACCAAGCTTATCTCGAAAATAAGAAAACTTTACTCTAGGAAGTGGCTTGGTGAGAATGTCAGCTGTCTGCTCATCCGTGCAAACATACTTGAGTTCAACTGATTTCCTTTGAACCATATCTCTCAAGTAATGATACTTGATCTCCACATGCTTGGTTCTATCATGAAAAATAGGATTAACAGAAAGCTTCACACAGCTTTGGTTGTCACAAAGAATCACAGTAGGTTCCAAAACCTGTCCAAACAATCCTGCAAGAAGCTTTCGAAGCCACACTGCTTCTCGAGCTGCCACACAAGCTGCCACATATTCAGCTTCTGCTGTACTTTGGGCCACACATGACTGTTTTCTGCTGCACCAAGAAATCATAGCAGACCCTAAGCTGAAACAATAACCAGAAGTGCTCTTCCTATCAGGTACACACCCTGCCCAATCTGAATCAGAAAAACCTTGCAATTTCAGATCTTCACAAGAAGTATATTTCAGACCATATCCCACTGTACCACATACATATCTCAATATATGCTTAGCTGCAACAAAATGAATCTGTCTAGGCTCAGACATGAACTGACTAAGAGTGTTAACAGCATAACATATATCAGGCCTAGTATTGATCAAATACATTAAAGAACCAATTAACTGCCTGTACATAGTAGGATCAACTAAATTTGAAGTGGCAGCAACCTCATCTAGCTTTTTCAGATTTGCTTCCATAGGAGTTGACATAGACTTGCAGTCTAACATACCAAATCGTTTCAAAATGTCAATAGCATATTTCCCTTGACTCAGGAAAATCTCATTTGGTCTTTGCCATACTTCTAAACCAAGAAAGTAATGCAAAAGACCAAGATCTTTCATCTCGAATTCAGAGGTTAACTCTTCCTTACATTTAGCAATAAGATCATCTCCTCCAGTAATAAAAAGATCATCAACATAAAGAACCAAAATTAATGCTTTATCTTCAATTACCTTGAAATAGAGATTTGATCTGCATCATTTTTGAGGAAGTCCAAGCTTACTAAATAATGATCAATTCTTTCATACCACGCACGTGGAGCTTGCTTAAGGCCATACAAGGCCTTTTTCAATCTGCATACATGAGATTCCTTCTTATGAATCACAAAACCCTCTGGCTGCTCAATAAATACCTCTTCTTCAATTACACCATTTAAGAATGCTGTCTTTACATCCATTTGATGTAATTTCCATCCTTTAACAGCAGCAATAGCAATAATGGTTCTAATGGAAGTATACCGAGCTACAGGAGCAAATGTTTCCTCATAATCTATACCTTCTTTTTGAGAAAAACCTCTTGCTACAAATCTGGCTTTATACTTTTCAATACTTCCATCAGCTGCATGTTTAATTTTGAACAACCACTTAGAAGAAACAACAGATTTACCTTTAGGCCTTGGAACAATGTCCCAAACATCATTCTTGATAATAGATTGATATTCTTCTGTCATGGCATCTCTCCATACTTGCTGATTTGAAGCCTCTTCAAAACTTGAAGGTTCAGATTCAATAATATGACTCATTGAAGCAACATAACCTGCAAACTTATGAGGTCTCTTACTTTCTCTGAAAGTACCACGAGGGGCTGCAAATTTTTCAGCCTCTTCCATAGTATGCCTGGCCCATAAAGGTCTCTTCTTGTCAGATGAAACATTACTTGGTCCAGAATAGGAATCTAAAGGATCAACAGGACCAAGAGAGTCTTCTAAATCAGGAGTCTCCCTCTGAATCTCAGAAGGGGAATCAGGAGCAGCAATGTCCATATCTTGAGAAGTCTCATGATCTTCTCTATCAATTTCCGTAGAAGATCCTTTAGATCTTTTGCAAGCTACATCTTCTTCAAATGAAACATCTCTGCTGATTTCAATTTGCTTTTGTCCCGGAATGTAGACCCTATAAGCTTTTGAAGTTTCACTGTAACCAACAAAAAATCCCTTCTTGCCTGAAGGTTCTAATTTAGATCTTTTTTCTTTAGGTATATGAATGTAAACTGGACATCCAAAAATTCTAAAATGACCAACTTCAGGTTTGATACCTATGAATGCTTCTTCAGGAGTTGTATTGTCTAAAATTTGATGAGGGCTACGATTCTGAACATAAACAGCTGTCCTGCAAGCTTCTGCCCAAAGAAAAATTTGAAGGCCTTGATCATGGATCATGTCTTTCGCTGCCTCAACAATAGATCTGTTCTTTCTTTCTGCAACTCCATTTTGTTGTGGATTATAAGGGACACAAAACTCCCTCTTAATCCCAGCATCAATACAGAAATTTTGAAAAACACCAGAAGTATATTCACCCCCATTGTCAGACCTTAAAACTTTGATCCTCTTATCAGACAAATTCTCAACTTGAGCTTTGAACTCTTTAAATCTAGACAGGACTTCATCAGATTCTTTAGATTTTAGAAAATAAATCCAAGTCTTACGTGAGAAATCATCAATAAAAGTCACATAGTACCAAAAACCACTCAATGATGCAGCAGACATAGGTCCACACAAGTCTGAATGAATCAAGTCTAAAATTCCTTTTGCTCTACTTTCACTATTGTGAAAAGGACTTTTAATGTTCTTACCTAAAGCACAACCTTTGCAGACACCATCATGTTCTTGATTGAGCTTTGGGAGACCAATGACCACCTTCTCCATGGAAGAAAGAGTTCTGAAATTTAGATGAGCAAATCTTTTATGCCACAACTCGCTAGAACTCATGGAATCATGTGCTAGAGCTTGAATAGGACGAGCTGAAAGTCTATATAGACTCTCATAATGGGCACCAATCTCACGAGCTGTCTTAATGCTGGAGTTCTTCTTCCATGCAAGAACTTTGCCTTCAGCAAATGCAACTTGATATCCTTTATCTTCCAATGCTGAAATAGAAATCAGATTCCTCTTGATTCCAGGAACGAATAGAACATCACTCAGATGAAGAGGAATTCCTGAATTTAAATGAAAGGATGTAGTTCCAGCACCTTTCACAGAATAACAAGCATCATCACCAATAATAACCTGCAAGTGGGTATCCTTTTCTCTTAGATCAGAAAGATGTTCTCGATATCCCGTAAGATGGCGAGAAGCACCACTATCAATTAGCCAAGTATCACTATCAGTAGGAACATTACTTGAAAGAGCTGATATAAACAAGAAACCCTCTGAATCTTCACTTGATTCTCTATGAGTAGATTCATTTTCAACATTTGTAACAGCAACTTGATGCTTAGGTCTTGATGGACAATCTTTAGCAAGGTGACCATACTTGTCACATCTGAAACACTGAATCTTAGATAGATCCTTCTTCTTCTTAGGTTCAGGGGCTGAACCAAAATTCCTATCTTCATACCTCTTGAAGTTTCCTTTCCTTCCTTTCCTTTTAGAAGTATGAGCAGCAAGGACATGCTCTTCTTCATGGTGAGATCTTCGCCCATTTCCTCGTGCCTCCAATCTGCATTCCTCTTGAATACAATCAGCTCTCAAACGATCAAAATTGGGTAACTCAGCTCTTCCACTAATTCCTTGAATGAAGGATTCCCAAGAGTGAGGAAGGCCATTCATGGCCAACATAACCAGGTCTTTGTCTTCAATAGAATTTCCAATAGCATTTAGCTGATCCTTCAATTCTGAAATCTTCATGAAGAAGGATACAACAGATTCTCCTCTAGCCATTTTAATATGAAGGAGTTGACGTCTTAACGCTAGAGCTTTGCTAGAGTTGTTAAATTCATGCAAACTTTGAAGACACTCAAACATCTTTTTAGCTGAATCTAGCTTGGAAATGACAGGTACCAAATGATCCTTAACAGAATCAATCAAAATCTTCTTTGCCATAATATGGTTCTTCCTCCATTGAGCTTTCTCAGTGTCATCAGCAGGTTCAGCTACATCAGTCTTCACATAGTTGAGAAGGTCATTTTCTTCAAGTGCAATTAGGATTCTGAATTTCCATGAAGTAAAGTTGGATGCACCATCCAGCCTGTCTTCAACTTTGAGTCCGTTCACCATTGAAGAAAGCTGAAATAAACAGGCTAGAAGACAAGCAAGAATATTTCAAGACTTAAGAGTTCTGGTTCTGGATCTTTTCTTTAGACCCGCTCTGATACCATGTTAAAATTTGAACCAGAAATAAAAGCTAACAGAAAGTTAACAACAGAAACAAAACACATACAAATTTACCCTGGGAAAACCCTCCTCCTGAGGGAGAAAAACCCAGCCAAAAATATCTCTTATATTATTGAGTCACAATGAGAAGCTCCTTTACAATAGAGGCCGATTATGAAGGCCAGGACACAGCATTACAAACTGATACAAACTGTCAAAAGTTATCACTCCTTTTACTCAGTTCACCATCTGCTCTCTTTTTCACTCATACTCTTGAAAAATTCGAACTTTTATCACTATGAACTGAATACAAAATCAATGTAAATTCAAAGAGGTTTTATAAACATAGCATGTCAGATACATGCAAGTTAAATACCTCTGCATGTCAGAAGGTGACTGCAGGACATTTACAAGAGGACGCACAAGAGGAATCATGCAACTAAATTTAGGAGGAGTTACAAAAATATTCTAATGCACGACAGTTACAGTTTTGCATGCTGACAGCTGGAAGAATCTGACTGACGCTGTCATAAACATTAACAGACTTTGTTTGCAATTGGGCTATGGTTATTTGTAAGGCTTTTGGTTTGTTGCAAGTGGTTGCAATGCCTAAAGGGTTTTTCCTTTTCTCATTCTAGCTCCTTGAGCAGGGTAAGGGTGTCTTACTTGGTGGACATTGGTTCTTTGGAAAATCTATCCTCCTTCTGAGAAGTTGGACTGTTGGGTTTGTTGCTTCCAAGGAGAGCTTCGGCTAGGCCCCTATATGGGTAAGACTCCCAACACTTCCTTTGGAATTCTGGGACGAAGAAATCTTTTGAGGAATTGGTAATTGTATTGGTGCTTTCTTAGCGGTAGACAAGATCACGAAAGACAAGAAATGCTTAGTTTATGCTAGATTTTCTACATGTACTGAATTTGGTAAGCTACCAAATAAAGTTAAGATTCATTCCAAGCTGGGTGTTTGGGAGCAGAGTATCCTCTTTGATACCTCCTCTTTGGTGTGCTCTCATTGCCTTAGAGTTGGTCACTTTTCCCGCTCTTGCCAGGTCCTAAATCCCTTGAAGACTTGTTCTGTTGGGAAGGCTTCGGGTTCCTCTGCTATTAAGCCCACTAGAAAGATTGACTTGGTGAACCCCTTGGTTGGAGAGTTGGATGTGGAAGATCCTATCGATGTCCTAAGGGGAAGGCCCCTCAAGGATAAAAAATTTCATGTTCTTGTGGATGAGATTGATTCGTCAAGAATCTTGGATTGACCCATTTAGATCAAGCTTTCCTTATTAACTCTCAACTTCAAACCGCCTTGATTGGTGTGGCTCTTTCTTTTGGTGTAGCCTCTTGTCTCCTGGCATTTTTTGCTCCTGGTTATTTGGTGGTTAGGTGCTAGTTGACAGTTCTCTATTGTTCTGTGGTGTTTCCATTGTTTCTCTGATTTTTGTGAGGGTTTAAGGTGCCCTTCAAAACCTACTTCTGCTGCTTTGTTCAAGGTTTTGGGCCCTTTTAAAACCCTGCTTACCTTATTAAAAACAAACTTTGAAACCTTTGAAAACTTAGTAAGACCTCAAAACAACTACAATAAACATGTTTGCATCGCAGAAGGATAAACGAAAAAAACATTTTATCACTAAGAAATTTTAGAGTAGGAAACTTCAAAGAATATATCATCCAAATAAAAATCTAATCAATCGATTAAAGAGAACCCATTTCTCATAACAGGTAGAGTCAAATGGGCATGAATTATGCATTTTTAAATATTCAAGATACAAGACCAAGTCACATTCAAAAGCTTTGCTATTAAACCAAACTTCAAATTTAGTCAAATTACTGACATATAAAGTAGAAGAAGATAGACTTAAAACACATTTTAGGATAAATATGTATAATATCGAAATAAACATACAAAATCACAATGACCAAGATTTTTATGTCACAAAGATTGGACATTTTGGTGCAATATTGGATTACATATAAACATCAGGTTGATGTTTTTATGCAACAAAGGGTTTTTGTACTACAACTTGAGAGAAGGATAAAATGTTATGAAGACGAGATGACCTACACGTAACATTACCTCTTCACTTCTAGTAATGAGACTGTAAAAAAATGAAACTATAGCATTGTCATATTTATCAAGCAAAGCAATGATATGATCGAGAGCCTAAATTAGCATTAAATTCAAGCCATTTAGCCAAGAATACAGATTATTTATTTCCAAAGAACTAATGCACAAGGCTACCATTATAGAAAAAGATAGACCATCAAAGGTTGTTTGGACCAAATAACCAACGAATCTTCACAATAACAATTTAGTTGTGCATAAAATCAAGATAATAATTAGGCACAAAATTAGACTATGATAAAGTAGACACAACGAGCTAAAATATAACCTCAGAAACCATTCACCTATCATAACAGTAAAATACTATCTCTTTGGACGGAAGCCCCACCAAAGTAAAATAGATTTAACATTTTTTATATTGTTAATTTAAATTGAAAGATCCTTGTGATATGCACATTGAAAAATTTATTTACATTGAACCATGAGTGACAGCATATTGACGATATTGACAAAAATCCTAGCATCTGAATATAGATAAAATTAAACCATGATAAAATAAACACAAAACATGAAGTATAAATAGTGGCTAAAATATAACCTTGGAATATAGACCAGGCATTCACTTGTCATAATATAGTAAAATACTATCTCTTTAAATGTAAGCCCCACCAAAATAAAATAGATTTAACATTTTTTATCTTGTTAATTTAAATGAAAAGATCCTTGTGATGTCCACATTGAAATTTTTATTTAACAAATTATTCATCTATTTGTATGTGTTAGTTGAATTTTGTCTAAAGAATGCATTTGCAACAGTGTTACAGCAAAAATTTGCCTGCCTTTGACTCAAATGCACATCCCGATGAGCTCGAGTATAATCGGGATTTTTTTTGGAAATTTTTGCTTCTCTGTTTGGCAGAGGTAATTTGTTTAGAATTGTACATTGAAGACAACCAAGGCGATAGGCCATAGAAGAGTGCAGTTAACTTTGTGCATGGAAAGTATGCTCATCCATCACAAAATCTGAAAAACCACCACAGAATAAGTGTGTAATAGAATGTATTTCAATGTCAAGATATCTGTAACATGCTAAGTTACAACTTGGAATATTAACACGTTAAGAATGAGAAGCTGTGGCCAATGAAATTTATTAGACTTCAAGCAGACGTAGCTACATTGTGCAGAGATAGAGAACTACAACTTTGCACTATGGGAAAGCTATTCACTAGTCTTTATCCCACTTTATACTGGCATAGGATTACATCATTTATTTGGACATGCAACCCATTCATAGGTCTATACACCTGAAATTGCCTGAAAAAGAGTTTGATGTTAATTTTAGGGTAGGAACTTGCATTGTTATCCACGATCTGATGTTTTACTCTAACCTTGCCTCATATGCACCTTCTGCAAGTGTCCGAGAGTCCCAACATAAGGCTGGATTAGATTTCATCTTTGTCACACAAAGTTTACCCTCCTCAAGTCTATTTGTTGAAGCTCTGAAACTGCAAACTTCATTTAGGCACCTTGTTTTGGTATAACATCTTGAATCTTTCTATTTGGTCATGTTCTTCAGTCCTTGTGTCACCATTCTCTCCTCTAGAATAATCAAGCTTTACCTCCTGTCTAGGACATCTACTCTTCTATAAAACTCTTTGTCTATATTCTTTTACCTCCAATTGAAAGGCACTCCTCTATGAACCATACTGAATGCCCTGATGCCAAGAGGTGCATCAATTAGCGGTGAATTTCCTCAGGTTTATTCCCATTAGAAAATCTGGACTCCTGAACTAACATGCAGGAAATTCTGAAGAACAGAAATTTGGCGCAATAGCACAGTTATGAAGAGAGCCCATGAGGCAAAACCACCAAACTAAGCTATGGAGAGGCAACTATAAGAAGGACATCAGGAATATTTACTATTACTTTGAACTCCAGAAGCTTCTACGCACCCAAAAACTGTTACTGCTTCTTATCCAACAGCTTGCTTCTCTCGAAATATCCCTGTTACCTGCACCGAAAACCCACATTTACACAAGAGAAGGAAAACAGCCTCTACCTGACATTGTCAAACTATTATATGAGTATATGTGAAGGCACTACGTTATAAAGTACTATCAAAGAATTTACGTAGAAAAATTGAACAAAGCGTTTTTAATTGGAGAGAAAAGGCCTTACATGTTAGTGTGCTCTAACATTCTCACCTGTGCAATTGTGTGCTTCTCTTGAAAGAGTTAGATGCACAGCTGCAACATTCAGGGGCGTGCATCACAAACCTTGATGAATATTGACAAGTTCAAATATTCCTTGATTCAACCATTGCAAAATTTGCTTCTCACACTTATGAGGATCCACTTCCACTTTTAAAGAGTACAGGCATGTATTTCAAGTCCTAATCCTGCCTGTTTGTTAATGAATTGGTAAACAATTCCTCAGTCGGCTTCTTATTAGTCATTAATGACAAAAACGGTGCACTTTACCTTTACCTCTCACCTCTTGCTAATGCTCACTATCACAGAGCTCAAACCGTTTCTTTTGTAAGTGGCTTGTCTATAATTAACACTATTCTGGCAGGGAACATCAGCATAATGTTTGCTCATATGCATCTCATGGTGAGAATTCAATCAAGCAATTTCCTTTTACTTCACTAAGTTATGAAGCACTCTCTGCAGCTTCCGTGTTTGATTAACCTGCAAGCTGCACTAGCCAAACTGGTGTGCTGATAGAAGCTTTAGCAACACATCTTTTGAGAATGCATTAATTTAAGGAGTAATGCTCAAAACTTCACCAAGTAGTTTTCAGTCCACTAACACATGTTATTCATATCAAATGATCTTTTTATGGTAAAGTTAGATGGTATAAGGTGTTTTTCTTGCATCTCGCTTAAGAGTAGATCTGCTTCTTGTGATCTGCCTTCTTTGTATAGACCATTGATCAATTCGCTGTAAGCAACTACATCGGGTGTGAGACCCTTCTCTACCATTGCTCTATGCAGCTTGTAAGCTTCAATGTGATTACCAACCCTGGAATACCCATCTATGAGTATCTTGTAAGTATTAGCATTGGCAACCACTCCATTCTCTGCCATTTGAATGAAAAGCTCTTTCGATTCCAGCATCTTCCCTTGAATACAGAGCCCTTTAAGTAAACCATTGTATGTTATTTCATCTTTCAAAAGCTTATATTCTTTCATTTGTTCAAACAACTGAAATGCCTTACAAAGATCACCAGATTTGGAGTAGCCATGAATGAGTAAGTTAAAAGTTATTGCATCTGGAAGTAGATTCTTCTCCAGCATCTGCTTATATATCTCTTCCACTTTCTGCATCTTACCTTCCCTGCAGAGTCCATTCATCAACGCATGATAGGTCATTACAGTTGGTTCAAGACCTTTCTTTTCAATCTCCCCATACAGCTTAAGTGCTTTATAGGTATCACCTGAACTCGCATACCCATCAATCATCAAGTTATAAGTAACAATATCTGGAATCAAACCCCCATCGGCAAGTCCATTCCAAAGAGCTTCTGCTTCCAGCATCTTGCCTTCTCTGCAAAGCCCATTTATAAGAGAGTTGTAACTAACCAGATTGGGCATAATGCCAATTCTCTGCATTTCTCTCTGTAAACTGAATGCTTCCTGCATGTTACCAAACCTGCAGTGACCATTGAGAAGAGTGTTATACACTTGTATATTTGGTGCAACATTTCTGCTCACCATCTCCTTCAAAATGTCTTCAGCTTCATGCAACCTACCTTCCTTACACAATCCATTTATCAATGCACCATATGTTACGACATCAGGTGCAACACCCCTTTCCTGCATCTCCTCAAGCAGGAAAAAGCCTTCCTGCATATTGCCGCTCTTACCATGCCCATCAATCAGTGTATTATATGTAACGGTATCAGGAACCAAACCCATTGTGTACATCTCTTTTAAGAGATTTACTGCCTCCCCAATCATTTGTTTCCTACAAAGGCCCTTGATCAGTGCGTTGTACGTAATGACATTAGGCACAATGCCTGTTCTTCCCATCTCCTGGTGTAACCAAAGAGCTTCCTGAGTATTCCCCAGCCTTGAATACCCATCGATAAGTGTGTTATAAACAACTCTATCGGGACTCAAACCCTTTCCAATCATTTCATTAAAAAGATCTTTTGCCTCCCTCATTTTCCCTTGTTTGGAGAGTGCATTCAACAAAACGCCGTACCTAAAAATATCAATTTGAATACCTTTTCTTGTCATTAAGCTATGCAGCTCTAGAGCACCGTGTACATCTCCAAGTCTCAGATACCCATCAATCAATGTGTAGTAAGTGACACGATCTGGCTCCAATTCATGCTCATACATCTTATTTACAGTCCCTTTGGCTTGCTCTAACCTACCACTTTTACAGAGCCCATTAATCAAGGAATTGTAGGTCACTAAATCGGGCCTCACACCTTGGGCAAGCATGTGTTTTAGAATCTCAAAAGCCCCATCTTGATTCCCAGATTTACAGTAACCATCAATCAGGACATTATAAGTAATATGATTAGCAACCACACTCCTGTTTACCATTTCCCAAAAAAGTCTTCCTGCCTGTTCCATTTGCCTCTTTTTACAGAGTCCAATGATAATTACATTGTAAGAAAATGTGTCAGGCTTGCAATTCAATTCATTCATTCTAGACAACAACGCAATGGCAGCATCTAGTTGCCCTTCCTTGGAGAAGGCTTGAAGCATTTTATTAAAACCAAACAAATCAGGACTAATGCCCATTGACATCATCTCAGAAAAAACTTCCCAAGCCCTATCGGTTTGTCTAGACACAACCAAAGCTTCAAGAAGGAAATTGCAGGAGGAAAAAGAGGGCACTATACCATTATCTTTCATGAGGAAGAAGGTGTCTGTAGCTTGTAACGCCATGTTGACCTCAGCATAGGCTTTGATCACCAAGTTCAAAAGTGCTGGTTTTGATTGAGGGGTAGTCATTATTGTTTTAAATATAGACTGGGGAGTTGTATTGCATGTCTTTAGGAGAACAAGAGACCTTATTGCAGATTGGGCTTGGACCCACCTTTTCTGTTGCAGTAACCCACATGCTTGTTTGATTACTTCTTCTTCTTCTCTTACTCCTCTGCCCTCATAGTTATCCCAATTATCTCTTAAGTGCGAGAAAGAGGCAGTGTAGCTGTTGACACTTCTTGTGGATAAAAAGAATAAAACTGGAACCCGCTTTGCAGAACAAGAGAAAACGGGTTCCCATTGCACCCATTTTCTTTCAACATCTGTACGTTTGTTGCTGATTTTGATTGTTTGGTTCAACAGAGAGTGCAGCAATTTTCTCTTCTTGTTGCTCATCAACGCCATTGAGAGAACGCTACTTCCAAAGTTTTTGATGGGTCAAATTCTGTGACATAGCTTACGAAAAAGTGTTCGTAGGAATCTTGCAGATCTGTTTTGTGAACTTCAATGTCACAAATGCCCTTTCATTGGTAGGGGCTTCGAAGTCTTGATACGGGCCGTTTCTATTCAACAACGACGGATTGTCTGCATAATTCAGATAAAACGAATTGGATTGTGTTCTCTCTTTTTGACGCGGCAATTTTCTCCTGCTATGTACCCTTAGCTCTGTAGGGTAAAGATCTTGTGGGTTAACTAGTGAAGATCCCTCGCATTCAAATACAACATAGTGAAATATTGTAAAAAATATTTTTTTAAAGGACATTATGAGTTTTGGAGAGTAGGCAAGGGAGGCTGGTATTGTTTGCATGCTTATATCCCTTGCTTCCTTTTTCATGGGATTTAGGAATGGAACAATAAGACTTTCTAATCTTGCTTGTATTTATTGCATTAGTTTTAGGGTCTTTCATGTTTAGGGTGGTTCATTTTAGTGTATCTAAATCTTTTATTTTGATTGCTAATGATAAAGTATTTAGAATTGAAGATATATGATAAACTATGAAGAATTAGAGCAAGTAACACTGTTATAAAAAAAAATTACAAGTTTTTGATTCAAAATTTATTACAAAGTATGTATTTTGCTAATCATCAATATTTTTCTTCTAGTTCTTAATTTTGATAATGCATATAAATGGCTTGAGTAATTTGCACTCATTAGTTATTTTAGCAAGTGTGTGTCATTTAAGAGCATACTTCACAACTAGATAAATATTGTGTGGATTCTCCTATGGGGTTAAGCTAGATGCCATCTAGAATTTAACTAAAGATCTCTTTCTCTTCCACTTTATGGTAGCCAACCATGCAAGCATAGTCCTTTGCCATGGACTACTATGTACATAGCTTGATATTTGTCATTTTCCCTAAGATAAGGGATTTTGGTGTGTCTAACCAACAAGTTCTTAAGGTTCCTATTTGGCTTGAATCTCTTAGTTTACCCATGCCATGTTGGCTCTTCATCAAATTACTTCCTCTATTGGGAGGGTCGTATGTGTTGAACCCAAAAAAAATGTTTATCTAAGTCACAATGTAGAGTTTATGTAGAGATTGACCACACCCAATATTTATAATAAATCATTGATATACCATGCCATGTGCAATGTATTTGTATACCAACATACCTAACACTTTCTTTCAATCCAAACCTTTAACCTCAAAATTAGAGGTTTTCCTCTAACTACATACAAGTTCAAACCAGCCTCCAACTACCAAGGCAAGAAAACCTAAAGACTAGTCTACTAGTGTTGAAAACTATAAAAACAATTATATCCAACTCCAAGGCCTAGCAATTATGTATGTGGTCATTAAGGCCATAATGCAAATCCCTCATGGCCTTAGATGAGTCTATCCAAGAGGCTAGTAAGCCTCAATTCTCAAGAACTCTTTTTCTAGTTAGTGTTCTTTCCTTGTTGATTTTGGTATTTTTGCTATGCCACAACCAAAGGGAGGAAAGTGATCTCATATCCCATCAACCCCTTCCCCCACTCAACACCCAAGATGTTGAAAGAGAATTTGTTCATAAGAAAAGGCAAATGCAATTTGGAGCCTTCTCCCCTAAATCCCAAAAAAAATGACCATAACAAGTTTTTCTACATTGCAAGGATTGGACTACAAGGAA
This sequence comes from Sequoia sempervirens, assembly GCA_007258455.2. Lineage (NCBI taxonomy): Eukaryota > Viridiplantae > Streptophyta > Pinopsida > Cupressales > Cupressaceae > Sequoia > Sequoia sempervirens. The sequence goes on along the minus strand of VDFB02285178.1, from coordinate 6,954 downwards.
ATGTCCTTAGAGCCTTTTGTCCCATGAATTATCTCATGGAATATAAGGATTCTAACATAAGAAAACCATAAATTCAAGGTGTGGAATTTTTGATATGGAATTTCCTTTCTATAAATTCTTGTCTCTAAGAGATTAAAGTTATTAGAGACTTTTATTTTAGTTTTGAATCATGTATTGTGCCAAGATAATATTTGTTTCAGCAATAATCATGAACAAAGTTGAGGTTGCATGGTAACATTCATTGATGCCAAGTGACAACCTACTATATTACCCATAGTTGTGGCCCAACTAATAAAGCCTTATGGGTCCTTTTCAATAATAAAAATCTAGCCTTTGGCTTTGTCAATATGTTTACCTCAAATGATGCAATTAAAAGGATTTTACTTTGGTAATGGTTTGCTAATGACCTTGTCCTAGTGCAATGGGTTCTTAATGGTGACTTCAATATGGTTGAGGTGACTCTAATAAACAAGGTTATTTCCCATGGACATTTAACAAAAGAGAGAAAGACATGGTTCTATATGTGTAATATATTGGACCTTATCAATCCAAATATTGGCCACCAAACCACATCTCTAATTTTGTATATTTGGTCTACTTTGCATAGTAGGTATCAAGAGACTTGATTGTTATGATGTCAATGCAACTTCACTTAACCATTTCCAACTATTATTTTCTTTTAGTTGAATATATGCTAGATTATGTGCTTTTTAACCATTCACCAATCTTACTCAAAATTGAGTGGGCCCTACAAAAAAATTAGGTTGTGTAGTGTCGTAAATTGTATTCCCTAAAGGTGAAAGCATAATTTCACGCTTTATTTGGGACTCACTTTGGTGTCCATTCCCTTAGTGAATTTTAGGACCACTCCTTAGCCTTGGCTTTTCCCCTCAACTCAGGAGAACATGTCAATACAATCCTAAAAGTGCCTTCTCAATCACATTTCATCATTTTAACCTTGGAAAATGTTCATTTTTTGGATAAGTCTTGATTAAGCATACCCTAAATTCAAGGATCACAGTTTATTGTGTGCAAACCTGTTGGTCAAGGGTGAGGGCACGCTAGACCAAGTGTTTTCCCAAAAAAATTGATCTTTAATTTATATGACATGAATTCAATTTCGAGATTTGGCGGTAATTTAATCTCAAAAATTCAAAATTAAATGAGTCGACTTGCACTTTAATTTATTCCTATGTTCCACTATATAAGCATGAATTATTATTTCAAAATCAAGAAGGCAATCACAACTAAAGTGAAGCTTTGCTAAAATCCCCATCCTATTTTATAAAGTTTTAAGCAATTTTTAGATGTAATAAAGTTTAGCATAATGATTGGATTTTGATGTCAATGGAAGAACAAGACAGAATCTAGGGTTTAGAGATAGCTTTGGCCTATTTCAAGAACTTAATGACTTGTTTTCAATGTGTTCTCATATTTAGAATTTGATCTCCTTGTTGCCCTAAGTAAGGTATTTGTGTTCGTAATTTTCCCTTCGGTATTTGCTTTCTCTTGGGTTGATATTGATTGTGCCATTTAGGAATCCTTATCTAGCACACTTGAGTAGGGTTTTGTCATTTATTTTGTATTTTATAGCTTGTTACAACCATAGAAACACTTAAGGTTCAAATCACACACTTTATCCATCAACAAATTGACTATTTGTGGAGGTATAAATACCAAAATAGGGATTTGACTAAGGCAAAATCTTATATAGCCATCCCTTTCCCCCTCTTTGTTATGATTTTGTAGGTTCAAATATGAAGACGACAAGTTTTAGGATGGGGAATAGCAATACATACCTATAAGTTACAAATCAAGGTTTTGTAGATCTAGAATCACCCTTATCAATCAAGGGCGCCCTCATCCTTGACCAACCAATTTTATCCCAATTTTTTATGGCAAGTGCACAAATATCTACCCTTCTTAGATTTGTCATTATTTCATACATTTTTGTCTATGTGAATAATTTATACTTTCAAATTAGGTTTTCATAGTAAATTAGATCAATAAATTCACATAAATTGAATCAATCTCCTTGGTAATAAAAGAATTAAGCCCAAGGAAGATTGGCTCTCCTTCTAGGTTGTTAGCCAATCTCAATATCTTTGTGGTTTGATTTCTAAAGTTAATGCAAGAAAATATTGATCTGGGTAATCTACTAATTAGATCTAGGGTCTATATTTTCTACATCATAGGTTGATAAGACTCAATTATTTTTATTCTATTCTTTCTCCAACATAATTCAAGATTGGACCATATCTAACATTCTTGGAATTTGGCATCATATCTAAAAGGATATTGTTAGTAATTTTGTTGTACTTTGTGGTTGGTGTCAATGTATGATGTCAACTATTGGATCAATTTGTCAAACCTTAAGACGTGTGCTCTATTTCCATTTATTAATCCTTAGGTTTTTCAAAGATGATTCAAAATGTTAAAATTGGCTTCTCACATTATCACATATTAATCCCCTAACCCATATATCTAGCTATAAAGCAAGAACATAGAGCCCCTTGGCCACAACCCTTGGAACCTTCTTTTAAATACAATTATTCTTTGGAATCAACCACTTAACCCACAATAGTTATTGTTTCCCTTATTAGAATTACATTTGGGTAACTAGCCTACACACTATATTTAGTTGCACACACTAAAATATTACCTACTATAGTCGGTACCCATGTGCCCTTATGGCTTTGAATTATCCACTATTGAATGTGACTTTGGTGTGCCCCATTTGATTAGTAAATCTATGAAGAAGGAATTAGAGTATGACATGTGTCATTTGGCTAGTTAGAGATATGAGTCATCAACCCAATGAGGTGCTAGTTGTATGTGTTTTCCAGATGGAAATTCATCATTATTGCATGCTAGTCTCTTTATCATGCTCCTATTTGGATGGTCCACTCCTTAAATCTAGATGCATAGACTCATAATATTTTCATCTTGATATACATAGTCATATAATTGAAGGACAAGTAGTATTTGAAGTTCATGAATAAGCAACAAATATATGAAATGATTAATGGGCCCAAGTGTATACAAATGGTAAGTAGTTGGTGATTGAGATAATGTTAAACTCTATGTCCATGCAATAACAATTCAATGGTTAAAAACTAAACCTCCATGGATTTATTATACCATAATTGATCTGAGGGATTAAAGGGAAATCTATGACTAAGAACATAAAAGATTCAAATTTGCTTACTTTCTCACTAAAATTGGTTAAATTCTAGGTGTCAACCAACATTAATTATGCAAATGAGTAGAAAGGGATGAGTATAAATCTTTACATTTAAAGAACACAATTACCATTTTTTGTGTAAAGTACCATTTGAATTGAGCCCTAAGCTACTGGTGATTCTGTTATTCTAGAGTTGAAGTTAAAGGTACTTATTTATAATTCCTTATAGCTGCATAATACTGTTGAGATCCAAACTTGTAGAATTGATGGGGAAGAATAATTGAGAATGTGAAGATATTGGTGTTGGTGTGAATAAGGTGTTTTACCTCACTAATTCACCTAGTAGGTCGTTTTCACATGTTATGTTTACTTCAGTCCTAATAATCTTTCTAGAAGTCCTAGTTGTCATAAGATCTTATTGTATCTTACGTCATTACTTCTTGTGTCTTAGATCATTTAATATTAGTTGTCTCATGTCATAGGATTGAAAAACTTGTCATAATCTTGTTTAATCCTATATCTAACCTTTCCTATGTAAGCAAGACCTCTTGTGCATTTGTATCATAGGGGATGTATTATCATTGATTCATTATTGATCATTGTACATTATTGCATCAATAGCAAGGAAGCTATTATCTTACCATATTGTCTTGTGGAAGGCATTTTTTTTGCAAGTGATCCTATGTTTTGGGAGCTCACTATCAACTCCTTGGAGTTCACTACCAACTCCTACATGGCATCAGAGCTCCAAATCTATAAAATCCTCAAATTTGAGGGTTATTTTAGCATGATATTTATTTGGTTGCACTTTGGGACAAATTGAACCTCACCATTGAGTCTAGAAGGCCCAAAAGCCCTTATTTTCATATTAAATTCTTGATATTATGGCGACTAAAAATTTTGGTCCATTTTTTAGGGTTTTGGTAGAATCTACAAAATATTTGTTTGTATAGTCCATATGGTTTGTATAATTGTTGACATCACTTAAGTTGTTGTTTTTGCAGGCAACATCTTCAATAGAATATTCTATGTACTATGCAAGCATCACATTGTATAGACATCATTAGGTACAGTCCATAAATATTTTCAAAATTAAAAAAAAAATTATGTGACAAGGTTAATTTTGATGGTCGACTGACCATTGATAGCACATGCTAACCATTGCTACCCATCCACCACCATTTCCTGGCCATTGCTATCATGTGCCTAGTTGTATGGAGCAACTATTGCCAACCCTTAGGGGGGCCATTTTTTTCCCTAATTGGGCTAATTTTTTCAAATTGTCATAACTTTTGACTCAAGTATCAAATTCTCACAAACAAGATATCATCAAAAAATTGGTTATAATATTTGTAGTGGTGTAGGTATCATTATTATATTTTTCTATTGGAGAATTTATTGTTGATTGAAGTCGATCTCCCTTTTAGACTTCTGAGCTAGTCACTTTTTTCTTATTTATCCATTTTTTGTGATTTTATTGGCATTGAAAAGGTATTGAGAAGCTCTTTTGATATATCGATGCACTTCTTCCAGATTAATTCCTAGGTACATTTTATTCGATTTTTGCAAATATCACATTGTGACTAATTACTTGGACAACCTAAGACCTGGATAAGTTTTATCTTTTTGGGAGGGCTTCATTTTCATTATTCATCATATTAGGGAGTTCTAATTGATGTTGAATGTTGATGCCTTTGTAAATTTGAATGTCTTATCATTTGAGGAGTGAATCATCTATAAAAAATTTCAATGCACATATTTTGGGAGCAATAAATATGGGGATGAATTTTATCTTCATACCTCACATAATACTATCCAACTCTTGCTTCAGTCTCCATCTTGTCCATCACTTGATGGTATGTATTTGAATCTCAAGTTGCTCCTTCTCCACCTATAGAGATAGTTGATGATCCTTCACCTTCTTTGATTTATTGTGAAAAATCATTAATTGAGGCTCTCGTTATTCTTACTTAGTGGGAATATCATAGTATTTCATATTTATCTTTGTGGGATAGGCATTTGATAGGTATATTAGATTTATTTTGTGAATCTCATATTGTACATTTGGAGGACGCATTTGAGGGGTTGTCTCTACTCTTTTATGATAGTCATTGCACTACTATTATCAAACCATCATTATCTTTAGAGATTGTTCTACATTAATTATCACTTGATCTTGGCTTGTCACCTTCTCTATTGGTTGGGCATGTACCTAGTTTGATTGTGGTATCATCATCTTTCATGGGCATGGTGACACATGAGAAAATTTCAAACACATCATCATACATCTTCATCCTTATTCCTATCAAAACTATCTGAAATGGGAAGCATTCTTGCATCTATACATGTTGTTTTCCTTCCTAGGGGGAGGAATATTATTTGTAGGCATTGGATCATGTTTTGTATTCAAGCATCTACCACTTCTATAGTATATTATACATTGTGGGGGGGTTACATAGTCTCTCTTTCCCTCTTATGGGTAGCTATTGATTGTATATTTGTGATGGATGTAGTTTGTGGGGATTATGTTGAGTCCTCCATTCATCACTTCTTTTGTCACTTATACATGATTGCCTTCAAGCATTCTCCTTTGGAGAGGGGATTTTCCCATGTGGTTTTCTCCTTCAATTTATTTTATTTTATAAATGGGCACCCAACGTGGCTTGTAGTTGGAACCCATAATCCATGCAACTTTGTATCATAGTTGTATTCTTGCATTTGTCTAATTCTCCCTAAGTTGCACTTAAGGGGGGTGTTGGTGTGAATAAAGTGTTCTACCTAACTAGTTCACCTAATAGATTCTATTCTCATGTTTACTTAGGTCCTAGGAATATTTCTAGAAGTCTCAATTGTCATAAGTTCTTATCTTATCTTATGTCATTTACTTCTTATGTCTTAGGTTATTTAATATTATTTTTCTCATGTCATAGGATTAAGACACTTGTCATAATCTTGTATAATCCAATCTCTAATCATGCCTATTTAAGAAAGACATCTTATAACTATATCATAGGGGTTTCACTATCATTGATCCATTATTGATCATTGTACATTATTGCATCAATATCAAGAAAGTTATTTTCTTTCCATACTCTCTTGTGGAAGACATCTTTTGTTTTGTAGGTGATCCTAGGTTGTGAAATCTTACTATCAACTCCTATAGTTGGTAAGTACAAAATCCATGATTCCTCTTTTATGAAGAAAGTAATTACAATTATTTCATAGAGTATTTTGGTTTTAGGCATTTTACTATGTCTTCTATATTCTATAACATGTTGGGCTTAATTTATCTTCTAGAATTCAAGAATCTTGGTTAATCTTTACCCTTTGAAACTATAACCATGCCTACTAATAGAAATTAAGCCCCTGATCTAATTAAATAATCTCCTTGGGCATTAAAATATTTCAAGAAATCTATTAGTCATAGCATCCTTATTGGTTTATTAGAGGATAGTAGGGTAGATGTTAGGGACCCCATTACCCACACCAAAGGAGGATCATTATTCAAAATATTTTATGACAAAGATCATGATTGTGTCCCCATATGTAATGGACAAATACTTCACTTAGGAAAATTTGTTATGCCAAATTGTTATGTTAACCTAAACCTTATAGAATGGATGACAATGAGGTATAACCTTGTGATTTATCTATCTAGTTCTTTTGGTGTGAATAAATGTCTTGTACCTAGTTGATTCACTTACTAGGGACTTAGGGGACATATTCACATGTTAAGTTTAGTTAGGTCCTAAGATTCTTTCTAGAAGACT
>VDFB02285177.1:0-21809 GCA_007258455.2 Sequoia sempervirens | reverse complement strand
TAAGGTAATGAAATTTGGTGGAGTTTCCTAAGACAACCAAATTTCATTAAGAGCCTAAGAAAAAATGATGGCTTTAGGGTTTACGGTTTAGACTTTAGAGTTTATTATTTAATTAGCTAAAATCCCCAAATCCTAACTTTTAATCAACCATTAAGGGGATAATCATGTCACATCCATAGCTTAAAATTAAAATAATTCCAAATCACCAATCCAAACTCAAACTAATGTAACTTACTTCCACTTCATCAAATCTAAAATGAAATTAATAATCTATCCTAGCCATCAAATCAATTAGACTAATCATAGCCATTCATTTCCAACTTAGACCTTCAATCCAAATTCAAATTAGCATTCAATTATTCCCATCTACCTAATCAAGTCAACACAAGCCCTCCATCAACCCAACCACCTACATTTAATTCTCTCTTCCCTCTCAAATTCAAATTCAAATATTCTCTCATGATTCTAGTCCTCGATTCCAAAAAAACCTAGTCCTCCATTCCTTTCCCCTCAACTCTATAAAATAATGACATCCCCAAATGTTTCCATATGATAAAATTTGTATGTATATGTTATCACATTAGAGAACCAAAGAGCAACTTCAACACATATATTTAGAGCCATAAAAGAATGTTATGGAACATATTATGCTTCTCTAATCTTTCATTATTTTATTTACCTTTCATTAGAAGTAGAGTATTGAGTTTGCACTTGCATTCTTGGTCTAGAATTTCTCTTCTACACTAAGTACAAAAATATAATATTGGATAGCTTAGTATATCTTTCTCTTCTAATATATATTCCCTAGTTCTCCTTATCCATATTTGAGTATCTTAGCATATGTGTAACATGACATGTTAATAATATATCTCATATAAATGTAGGGATGTGTCGCTAATGTCATCTTCAAACATATTTAACCAATAGGAGATACTATAAGGTATCCAATATAACTATACAACCTATACAGGTATGACATATGGTGACCTTTGTCTTTTTTTGATATGTCAAGGGTAGTTTTGCAAATATTAGTTTCTAGTGCTTTTGTGAGTTTTCACCACTTGTAAGTTTATTAAGCTACACTTTTGGGTTTTCAACCTAATAGGGATAAACCTAGTAGATTTTTTAGCTTTCTAGCCTAATGGAGATAAATCAAACCACATTTTTTGGTTTTTAGTTGCACCTATCAAGTTATTTGTTAGCTATTAAATTTACAAACATTCTAGGATTATAAGTCTACTATAAAATTTGATGTAAAATAGATTACACATTGAGCCCTATAATTTAATTACAACAATGAATAAATATAGCAACATTTAGTAGACATAATGAAAATCAAGCCATGATAGTAATATAGAGATAATATACAATGTTTAATATAGATAAGTTAAAGAATCATTTTACAAATATATATCTATATATTCACATCATTTTTGTTTTTTCTTTAGATTTCAAATATATCCACCAATCCTCCTTATCTTACATTAACATAAACTCAAAAGACATAGTGGACATGTACACACATATAAAACTACATTAAAATATTGTTAGATCTTACAATTTTTCAAGGCTTAAATTTCATCCTCTTAGACGATCACTCTTACTAAATCATTGGCATAAATTAGATGCACACAATGGCACATTAAAGGTTTATTCCTCATGTTGGATTCCCTATTTTATATAACTATATCTTTATTATCTAATTTAAATATATCTAAGCACAAATTTCTTTTATGTAACACATTGATAATTTCAACTCATTATAAAAACCAAATACAAATTTAAAGGGGGTACACTATATTTATAAATAAGAATTTAAATACCATCCCTATCTCCATGGTGTGTCACTTGTTCACTAAAAATCCCTTACATAAATCATCTACTTAGGTCAATCTTATCTAGATTTTTCTTAAATATTAATATTCATAAAATATGGCACAAAGCATATTGATGCATTTCTATCCTTCCACATAAATCTATATAGTATCAAAATATAGGTAATTTTATGGTTAAATTGAATCTCTCTTAATTTCCAAATAATCCATTATGATTGAGGATGGGTGGATTATTATCTAGGATATATATGTATCTAGAAGTGTTTCCAATTGGAATTGCTATAATTATACTTTTATGGCATTCTAGATATTCAAAATAGTTTTCATAAATCTACCAAATAGACCCATTCTTGACATTGAACCTACATAATTTTAGGTATGTCCAATGAAAGATTAGGGTCTAGGGTTCGTAAATTTCAAATGCTTTAGTATTATGGGTTTAGATTTTATAGTTTAGGGTCTAGGGTTTAGCAAACTTAGGGTTTTAACAATTTTTTTTGTTCCAATTCAATTTAGGGTTTCAGTTTTAAACAATTAGGGTTTTTAATGAATTTTTTTCGTTTCAATTCAAACTAGGGTTTTCAAATTCAATTTTTTTCGTTTGATTTGAATTTAGGGTTTCAAAAAGCTCGATGTGGATTTGTAAATGCGATGTTTTATTTCATTTCGATCTTTAGGGTTTTGAAATGCAAATTTTTTTGTTTTGTTTCAATTAGGGTTTTCAAAATCAATTTTTTTGGGGTTTAATCGAACAATTTAAGATTTAAAAGTTAAAATTTGTTTCTAAAACTCAATTCAAGGTTTTATTTCTCAATTTTATTAAAAAACGTTTAAATTTCATTGCAAGTTTTCATCTAATTTGACAACTATTGAATTCTAATATAACAATTAAAAAAAAATTAAAACGTGACATAAATTGAAAAAAAAACATGCTAAATTAACGTATTTCTTTTAAAATTTCAATTCAAACCATAAAAATGCAAAGAAGTGGGGTACCTATAGTTGGTGTTGAGGTCGCTGTTGCCAAGCCACTCAAGGTCCCGTTCGCAGTAGTGAAAACTGCTGTTTTAAAAAAAAAAAAAAAACAGTATGAAACGGGATCCCGATTTATATAACTCGGGATCCCGTTATTTATAAATCGAGATCCCGTGTTTTACAAATCGGGATCCCGTTTATTAAAAATCAGGATCCTGTTCCGTCTCCTTTGGTTCGGAGTCCGACAGGAAACAGGATCCCGATTTTTAAAAAGTGGGATCCCGTTTGGTCTTAGGCTCGGGATCCCAAACCGTAACGGGATCCTGTTTTTTAAAAATCAGGATCCCGTTTATTAAATCGGGATACCGTTTTGTCGATGCCGATTTCAATTTTTTGGCTAAGGCAAAAAACTTCCACATTTCGTGGACTCAACTTCGTGCACTTACCCTTATGACTCTAAGAAACAAGATTTTAGCAATATCATCATTCATCCCTTGTTGATGAGATCGTTGAAGACTGAACATAAAGTGTTCAAGATAATCTTCCACAGACTCATCTTCCTTCTGTGACATATGGAAGAGTTCGTTCCAGTTTTCCTTGGTTTTACAATATTCCTGGTACTTGTACAAGAATAAATTCATCACGACATTCCATGTTCTAATGTTCCTGAGGTTCATGAACCAACGTAGGGATGCATCCTTCAATGTGGTCGGGAACAGTTTGAGCTTTTACACATCATTCTGATAATCATAATTATCACGCAATACATCAAATTCAAACAAAAACATGCTAGGATCTTCAATAGAAAGGCCATGAAAATAGGTAAAGTTGAATATGGAATATTCTTCATAGGATCTCCCTCGAGATATGTGATAGGAAAATCAAAAGTAGCCAGATCATTATTGGCCAATGCCCTATTATTGTTTTTGTTGTCGTTGTTGTTATTAGGATCCATGATGTTTAATGCCAAAGGAGTGAAATAGGTTCTAAATGGTTCATGGGTTTCTTCTGAGAATGTACCAGCTTTAGCCCTATAAGACTCTTGGAAAAAAAATTCAACCTTTTTGCGTAATATCTTAGGAGAGATTGGATGAGTATTTGTGGGTGTTTGAACAATAGTGGTCTCAATAGAACACTTCTCAAGATTAGGTTCGGTTAATTCTAATGATTGCAACTTAGTTACTTAATTTCTCTTGAATTGAGCTACTTCCTTCTATGGATGGTTTTGACTTGTTTTGCAATTCTTTAGTTTGTGTTTCCTCAATGGATGATTTTGACTTATTTTTAGGTTTTTCAGGTTGTGAACTACTTCCCTTTTCTTTTCTAATGAATCTTCCTCTACTCTCCCTACTACGATTGATGCACCTAAATGATTTACAACACCACAAATCAAGAGTACTCACCTAAACAAGGTCAACAACTGTACAGGTTTTCTTCAAGATGTACTGGTCCTAACTCAACTTACTAAAATTCCATGCCTTTAATACCTTGCCCCAGAAATGGCGTCAAAATGATTGGGTAAAACTATGGGTTGAGATTATGATAGAGTTTTGTGTTCGAGTTTAGCCTATGGAATCCCTCAGTCCTTACCTAGTTGTGTCAATCCGGGGTCATAAAACTAATGAAAGGTATAGTGGCTATTTTCTCAAGGGATGAAGGTGGTAAGTTAAGTGGGAATCTATGCATATACAAGTCTAAATAAACCAATAATGATTAAAAAACAATTCCTTAAGTTGCATTAAAATAGAAAGACGGGTCTATTTAAATTCTTATCTACTCGAACAATCTTAACTCAATTCTACTAATACATACTTTATCTCATAACATTATTAATAGTGATGAAAAATATAATTAATTACTGAGATCACACTAATGTAATGCAAGCAACATGAACTATATGCTCAGGTGATAGGATCCTTGTATCCTGGTGACAAGATGTAATAATCATAACAAACCTGTTTACAACTTTCCAAAATAGATTATGTGCTATTGTCAAGCTTCTATCCCACAACCTATTTCTATATCAATCATTAGTAACACTCAAATCGCTCACTTCACATAGATGTAATCGAGAACTCAATTATTACCACATATATACTTGATTATGAATATTACTAAAATTGCATATAAAATCACACATAACGAATGCAAACATTACCTCACATACAATAGTAAAAGATAATCTCCAAGCAATGGAAAGGAGCGGGCCCTTTCCCCCAACCAATTGAATGGAGTAAAGATGTTAAGAAACTCACGACTTAGTCTTCAATAGAAATATATGTATTAATCCAAGCTTGTAGAAAAATAGTGATTAAGATGTTTCCATGCCTACAGAGGGGCATACATATATAAGTCTTCAATTACAAATAGAATACTTGAAATACTAGATCCACCATTCATACGTGAATAACAAAGCACTATCGATATATGAAAAATAGTAATATGGCCTATCGGCCTACTATTTTTCAAGAACTACTTAATCGATATCTATCCTAATCATTAACTAATAACTAATACCATGCTAAAAGACAACCACCTAATGGGAAAGAGTGAATCACATGGAAATGATGGTCTTCATGCTTCGCCCCTTTGTAACCTGTTTCACACAACCACCATGATTAGTGCTTATAAACGGTTAATTACCTAAGAGTTTTCATATCATTTATATTATATCGATTCACTTTGATTCTAACAAATATTATGGAAATAAAGGAACAATAGGCCAAAGGGGTAAACTATTATGGACACAAAACTAGACAAATCATGACAATAATTAGGACAACTCTTGAGCTCATCACTAGGTGCATTGTAGATTTATGTTTTGTGAAGTGTGCAACTTTGTGACCCCATCTATTACCTTGAGATACATAGTTAGGACTCTTGGATGTTCAGAAATAGAATCTAGGTAGGTCACTATCGATTAAACACAGTCTTTTGCACATCATTTGAGTTATTTCCATCTATGTATGTGAAAATGGTTTTGTTCATGTATATCCCTCCTCCCAAAAATGTGAGTGCTACATCTGACATAGCATTCACCTCGCATGAAAAGCCTCTAAACAAGGAGATCTAACCCTTATATATCTGCACTTGGATGAATAGAAATTTCTTAACTGACATCTTAGTTGATTTAATGAGTTGGGTTAATGTGATAACAAAGGAGACTTTGTTCATAAACATATTACATAGGGAGAGGTATGAAGAGTTAGAGACCACCCTCTGTATGCATGATGGATTATCTATCACCCCTTTAGGATCTATTTATTTGTTAGTCTTGGTAGGACCCAAAACTATTGATACTTCATTCATTATCATTCCATAGTCTGAACTATTCTGAGTTAGGTTGGGCATCCCCTGGCTAATCTTTGTCAATAGTGTCACCTTTGTGGTTCATAAATGTTTAAAATTCCCTCATGAAGGCTTTATGCATGTAGTGCATGGCACTAGCTATAAACCACTAGTTTCATGTGGGGGCTTCACACTGGATCACTTCTAGCCTACCCTGGTCAGACCTCTCCCTCATAAGGGAGATTTTCTATATAAGGCTTATATTAAATATAAGACATTGGGCTTAGCGTTGAAGGCTAGTTATCTAGTCTCCCTCTATGCAAACTATGTGAAGGCTTCCATGATTGTATAGTAGCAAGATACTTCTTCTACCGAGAAAAAGGGGAAGGGGAAGTTTTCTCACACTCAAGGGCCTTCTCCTTCTGTGTCATCTACTTCTTCTTCTGCTTCTTGCCCTATTGTGACACCTTCAGCTCCTGCTCCCTTGCCTCACATGGAAAGTGTGATGGTGCCCAACAGGAGAAAAGTGAAGCATCAAGTGTTCGAGCTTCTTGTTTTTCCCACAGTTCCTAAGTTTGTTGTCTATGGAAAGGGGAAAGGTCCTTATGGGGCTAGTCCTATGTTTCGGCTACTATGGCCTCCTACTATTCCTCTACCTACCATTATGGTGGAGAATGGGAAGAGGGCCACCACCGAGGCACCTATTTGTGTTTCTCTTCTTCTGGTTGCTTCTACCCTCAAATACTTCCTCTTCTTTCTCTCGCCCAAGAGACTACCCTTCTGTCAGCAACATTTGCAAAGGATATTCCTATGGCTGAGGAACAACCTCTGGTCTCTTCTCAGGTTGTGTTTTCTAGCACTTGTAGCCAATATAACCATCTTGTGCGTGAGTGCAAGCATAGGAAAAAGGTTGTCATTGTTGAACACAATACCTTTCAAAAGATGGAGAGGGAGCTAGTGGCCCCTATTTTTGTATCCTCTTCTACTTTTATATCTTCTTGTATTGTGCTTGCCTTAGTTCCAATCACCTATGTTCTACTTCTAGCTCCCCCGATGAGCTTGATGATCCCCATAGCAAAAGGGTGTAGGTTTTCATCAATCCCTCCATAGAGCCCCCTCTTTTGATGTCCCTCTTGAACATCCCTCCCTTTTCTCAACCCATAGACATGTTGAACACCATGGTGGTGTCCTATAGCTATGTTCTCTTCCTCCTCAGCTTCCACTTCTTCTGTGGAGATTTTGCAACCTCCATTGAAGAACAAGTTGGAGGATACCCTTGCTTCAAGTGGAGTTTGGAAGAAGGGGTCACCTTCTGCAAAGGTGGGTTATGTCTCTGCTTGCATCATCCTCGTGATAGAGGTGGCCTCTACATCCCTTAAATTTGTCACTACCCCTCTCGATGAGGTTAGCAGTGGATCTCAGGCACCTCCTTCTTCTCCCACTTGATTGACACATGACACTCTATTGAAGTGCATCTTTAATTCAGTGGATGATATCTTGACTGTCTTCAGGGTAAAAGCACAAAGCTGTGTCACACTTTATAAAGGAAATGGTCAATTCTGATCCAAATTTTAAACTTGAATCTCTAAAAAGTGGCATATAGTTTTGAATTTTAAAATGATGTAAACTAGTAAAATATGTATTTTTCTTTATATTTTATGTATATATATATTATATATATATATATATATATATATATATATATATATATATATTAAACTAGTTTTTAATAAATTAACACTATAATTTACTTACTAATAAAATGTTGAAAAATGAAGTTGCATGAGATGTCAAACTTTTTATAGTAAATTTTTTTTTTTTTGTTTCAAATTTTTTGTGTGTATTTATAACTTGAAACTTTCGTGCATGCCTATATTTTTAAAATTTTGATAAATATCTATTTTTAAATAAATATTAAAATGTGCATGAATGAAAAAATGGTTGTTTCCATTGGACATCAACTTTCATATTAAATATTTATCTAAAATGGAAAAATATTATACCACCTTGAAATAGATTCTTTTATCTAGTGCATCATATTTTTTCATTTTTTTAATAAGTTTTAGTATTTTTACTTGGCATAATAATCAACTTAATATTTTGTGTTGATAACCTACTTTTAGTAAAAAATTAAAAAAATCAAATAATAATAATTAAACTATTAAAATAGCCGGTATTGGCATGGTGTGATGGTTTATAGGTGGCATTGTTGTTCTTGCCACCAAGGTTCAAACCCCGTTGGGGTGGTATTTTTGAATGGTTGTATTCCGGTTCATAGCTTCGGTCAAAAGCATTTACCTCTTGAATAATAATTAAACTATTAAAATAAATATATTTTTGAAAACTACACTTTGGATCTACAAAAGCGTATTTTAATATTTAAAAAAAAATGTTATTTACATTAGTAGGAGTTATTGAAACTTCAAGCTTTTCAAATAATTTTATTTTTTTGGTAAATTAGATGCAAAGTGGTGCTACATATATTTTTAGCCAACAATTTTAGTTGAAAAAGTTGTGGAAGTGTCTCACTTCGCTAGTATGAATCTTACTAGATCATATGTTTGACCAAAATTGATTTTTAGTTAGAAATACTCAAATTCAGTTGTGCTAATAAGTTGGCTGAAAGTGTGACACAACTTGATGCTTTTACCTTTCAATGCTTGCAAAGTCGATGACTTTTTCCTCACATGATCTCACTGAAGAAGACCTTGAGGGGCCTTCTTCCTTAGCCCTTATTGTAGGCAAGTTGAAGGGTACTACTCTTGCCATACCACCCTTTTAGGTCCGTCCCCTCTCCCCCTATAATAATCTAGATTGGGAACAAGATGGCATGTTGATTGATGAGGACTAGGATGGTACCTCTTCTTAATTTGCAGCATAGTTTTGTTTGTATGTTTGTGTTCCCCTGTGCTTGTATTTTTGTGTTTGTGATCCTATATGGAGGACCCTTGCTACCCATGTAGGTGCTTGGATACAAGCACAAAAAAATTGTCGTGAACTTCTTCTATGTGTATCATCACTATTCTATATGTAGTGAAATTATTTTTTGATATTGGGGACAATGCAAAGTATTGGGAGCATTTAGGTCCTCTTCCATGGTGACCCAGTTTTTATTTTTATTTTGTCTTTATGTTCTCTTCTTCATGATATGAGTACTTTGGGGAGTTGATGATTGTTCGTTCATACAGTGTATCATATCTATTTTTATCTATGAATAGATCTGACCCCGAACACTCAAATACCCCTGTCTCTCTTGATTTCTTCGTCTCTATCTGCTTCTTGATGTTGTTGTTCTTATGTGTTGTTCCTCATGTGTGTGTGTGTGAAAACATACCATGAAACACATTTTGTTATGTGTTGCATGCCAGAACATCTCTGCCCCTCCTTTCTCTCCTTAGTTTGTCATGTGCTCCTTTGAGTAGCACACACCATCCTAAGGGGGGATACCATGATGTTCTGATTTTTGATCTGGTGAATTTTTTCAAAAATGATTCCTTGGTGTCAAATTTTCTTTGCAATGAATTCCTTGACAAAGTAATCCCTTATTGAAATCTCTCATTTTCCAAAATTTTGTATTCTCTCAAGACTCCTAGATGAAATTTTCTTTTGAAAAGGATCTCTTATGTGAAAGGATCTAAAAATTTACCTTTCAAAAAGTAGCACTTTTTCTAATATGAAAGAGTTTGAAAAATTTCCTTTGAGAAGGAGCATTCTTTCCAATGGATTCCTTCATGAAAGGATCTTTCAAAAGGATTCCTTTATGAAAAAATAACTTTTAAAAAATGTGGTGTATTTCAAGTAGAGCATTCCTTTGAATGGACCCCTCAGTGTCTTCCCCTTTAAAATTATTTCCTTCAATTGAATTTTTTGGTGTCTTGAAAAAATGTTGAGTGTCTTTTATCTGATATTTGATGTTGTTGTGTCTTGGTGTTAGACATTGTCTATCCTCACGTCTAGCTTGGGGGTAGCCTGAATAGACCCATCTTTTCTATGATTGTCCTACAATGGAGTTTGTAGCAATCGCAAGCTTATATAGTTAGTGTATCTAATTAGGTTGTGTCTTATGATTTTCTTCCTAACATGCTTTTCTTGCAGCCTAACATGTTTTTGGTGAAATCACAACTTGCTTTGTAGGAATGAGAACCTATGAAGCCTCCTATCTTTCATGTTATCTTACTTTGCAGGATTGAGAACCTGTGAATCCATTTCTCCTCTCTTCATGTCTTGGTTTTCTAGATCCAAGATCTACTTCCTTAACAGTATTGGTATATTCTCTTCAATCTCTTTCTACTTTGTCTTGCATCTGCACTAACACGTATGCTCGATAAAGTGGGATTATAATTTTATGGTGTAAATTTTCACCCTAGGAAAATTCCCCATTTATTTTACCTTTACTTTAGAAGCTATAAGTTAGATGATGCAAAATCGTCACCTTTAGCTTATTCCTTCTTGATGGTGTTTTCTTTGTGCATCAATGGAGGAATTTCTATCAGGGACATGCACACATCACATGGATGTCTACACACTGCACTTACATCCTAACACAATTCCTACCTTTGGAATCTGTAAAATTGTTACATCTTTGGTTGGCTACAAAGGTAACATATTTTTTCCTCCCTTGACTGACGAAAATCAGCCTTTTACCTCCATTTTATCAATTCAAATTCACTTCTTCACTCCATGTAGTTCTTTCACTCTTTCATGCTAATTATTGCAACTTCTTGATCATTCTTTTGCTCTCTCACTCTCTCACTCTCTCAAGTTGACTCTTGCTCTCTACTTTGGGAGAACTCTAATCCCCTTAATAAGTCATAAATATAAATATACCTCTCTTTAGGCTAAAAATAGAATGATAATAGAAGATGGAATCACTTAGGAAATAAGTCATTATGCTTGGTTGAATCTCATAGTGTTTTTTCCAAAACCTAGAATCCATCATGATTCTCCATAGACATCTATCATCAATTCTTCAATAATGCTTTATCTTTGATGACAAAATGAGCTTGAAGACCTACAAAAAAATACTATAATTCTGCTCGAAGACTTCACTCTTGCTTGCTCCTTGCTTTTGAATATGAATACTTGATCTCATATGAAATTCGCTCTCTTGTCTAGTGTAAAAATGAATGTAAAACTTAGATTTATAGGCTTCCTTCTCTAATTTTCAATTATCAGATCTTGAAAGCTGACATGGGAAATTTGAAATTTGAACCTTAAAATACCACCAAAAACATATTTTAAGGGGGTCCTAGGTCTAAGTGAGGACCCAGCATCATCAGATCTCTCACCTTGCCGGCAACACACTAATCCATGGTGATGTTTTTGGCTTGTCATTCTGCAACAACTTAACATGACAGTTCTCCTTTGATGCTAATCTTAGCGGTCTGCAATTTTTGACTATAATATCTTAACACAAATCTCCAACAAACTACGCACCCTCTTTCTTGATTTTCTTAACTGCTTCTGATCTCCTTTCAACTCATTTGTGTCAGCTCTCGGATCTCTCTGCTCTGATACCATGTTGATAGATTGAAGGTAGAGCAAAGATAATAAGAAACAAAAAAATTGAGATAAAACTAACACTAGAGAACTCAAAAATCTGAGCACTGCTATCCATAGGCTCCTCCATTAGATTTAAACCAAAATACATAATAAATGCTTAGTGCACTGTATCATTGAGTTTGTTCTGAAATTTATGATGGGTGGATGAAATAGAAACAATCTAGAAGGGAGGAAGACTCTACGATTCAACACTTGGTCGGCTGAATGCAATTTGGTTGGTGGTGTCAGCAGTCTATGCTGTCATACAATTAATTTACACCTTCCAACAAGAACCACTAGAAGACAATCGCGCAACCCAAACTCACGATTTTGGAAGAAGTGGAAACTTTCCCTACAACCCAACAGGAGAGCAACCCAATGGAGAGTAGGAAAATCTTAGATCAAGCCAGGGAGACACACGAGAGAGCCATTCTATATTTCCATTTAAAAACAACAAATAGGGAGAGTTGTTCTAAAATTCTTAGAGATAATAAATTATTTACAAAAGACCACTTAACTAGTTTAAACAAATTCTAACGTACAAATTTGACAAAAGCATTAATAAATAATGAATGCAAAAACATTTTCATAAGCAGAGAAAAAAACTGTACAAAGATCCACGCGAAGTAGTCAAACAAACACCAAAACTTAGTACAAATTTCCAAATGCAAGGGAACCTATGTACAATTGTTGTAAAGGAATATATAATTTTTTCTCCTTGAACTTATTTAGCACAAATTTTGTTAGTAGAATGCCAGCAACGCAGTCAAGCTTTTGAAAATCTATATCGAAGAGATCAGAACTTGAGTCACTGAATGCATCCAATGATGAGCATTCTCTCCTTTTCTTGCATAACTTTTTTCTTTCAACTGAGAAAGGGGAGCCGAAAGCCTTCTCATCTTCTACTGCTGGACTGTACGGTCTGCGTAGGCCTACACATAATTTGAAATACTTCTAAATATTATCTTTTATATTAACATTTCCCATCCCACTTAGAAATCTATAATCTTTTCTTAACTACTTCAATAAAAAATCTTAAATATAGTTTAAAACATTATACAAATAAAATACACAAATTATTTCAAACAACATAAATTACCTGATGAATGTGATTGACAGACTTTAAATTTGGCTGTGGTTGCATCAACTACCTCAACCATTCCACTGCAATTGCTTTTTTCTATATTGATGTGACTTAAAATTGAAGACAAATTGGGCGACTCCTTTGGAATACGGGTCCCTCAAATCTCATTTCCATCTAGTGTATTAGGAATAATAGCAGAGGAAAATGCATCGACTTTTCTAGTGCTTCTGCTTCTTACTCTATTTCTTACTTTATTTGAATATTAGTTATAATGGTCATCAAAAATGACTTTTTCAAAAAGGAAAGATATTACAAGTATCTACTCCATAATTTTGGGAATAAAACCAATTTTTGTGCTTGTGATTTATGGGTTAGAAGAAGAATGTGATGAAACAGGACATATTTTGCATTGTTAGAATAATTGAATTAGAAGGTACACCTTGTTTTAAGGCAACATGAGAAACATGCTATTATAGAGTATGACATGAGATTTTTTTTTTTGCTTCCCTACAACTTGGTATGACATGGAAAACATGTTATTATAGAGTATGTTTGTCGAAGCTAAATTTATACAAGGATTTGTGTACACATGTATCTATGTAACAACAAATATATGGTGTTAAAAGTAAAACCAAAAAACCTCCGCTCATTTTCCTCCCTACCATATTGGCAACATGAAGCCCCATGGACTCTAGTCGAACCCTTGAGCAAGAAAAGGATGAAACGCCCACGGGAGATTTCATGGAGTTTCATCATACATTACACAATTAAAAACTTGGGGAAACTCCAATGTTTTCATGTATAATATCTGATATTGTTGTGTTTTCTGTGATGTGAAAATTTTAAGGGAGAAAGGTATCCTGGTTTTTGAATCCTTTTGCATGCTTAAACCTAGTTCCTGCAAATGAAATACAAGGGTATGTTAGTGCACAAGCAAGAAAAATAAAAAAGGAATGATAAAAAGTGAGTAAGTATATGGGTAAAATTAATATATACAATGTGAAGCTAAAAATAATCAATACTTTTTACAATTAGTTAACCAAATCCGTCTGTTGACAATGGGAAATTTTTGTACTTACATACACTATTGATTGTGTTTAACAAGGGCGAGTTGCATTGGACTGAGTTGTAGGAGCATGAAAGAATTTGAAATAGATAGTGTACAATACACTAATTTTGTCGAATGCCTATTATATCTATGCAATAATATAAATGAAATAATATACACATACAATAAAAGAGGTTAGCATTATCTGTTGTAAATAGAAAGAGATAAAATGGAACATTTTCAATACATGGCATCTTGGTAAAGAATTGTCTATAAGTAATCTGTTGCAGAAGTTGAAAAGAGAGTTGTGGAAACAATGAAAAATGCAATGGTTAGAATAGAGTATGTTTTTGGTAGACAAGTGTATTTGAGAATTTATGTGTCCATGTATATAAGTAGCAAAAAATGTGTGAGGGTGGAAGGAAAAAGCACTAAACCCACGCTCGTTTTCCTCCCTACCATATTGGCATCATCAAGCCTCATGGGCTCTAGCCAAAACCCCGAGCAAGAAACATAGGTAAGGTCCATGAAAAATCTTATGGACTGTTGTCATATATCATAGAATAACAAAGTTTGGGAAAACAGGTGTTTTCAAACAAGATCTCTAATATTGTAGTCTTTTTTTTGCTATCACAAGTTGACAAAAACATGTATCCTGATAAAGAATTGGCATCATGGGATTTGAAGATGGTTGGAGAAACATGGATAGATGGAATATATAGAAGAGTGTATAATAACTAAAAAGGTGCATCTAACTTCACAAACATATATATCGGTATAGAGTTTTTTCCTACCTTTTCGCGTCGTCACTAAAACAAGAAAAATCACAGAAAAATGGGAAAAACCCGACTTTGTAGAACCCTAATTTCAAAGCTTCTAAGATTATTATAAGGGGTTGGGATGAGGAGTTACTATATGAGAAAAGGCGATTATTCATGAGATTGTAATAAGTTTTGCACCGGATAATAAAATCATTGGATGGTTGTGGTTTTGTGGATTTAGCTCAGATTGGGTGAACCACGTTAAATTCTCTTTGTTAATTTTTTTGTGTGTGTTTTATTACTCTATTTTTAAATTAAATCTATATTTAACTTGTTAGATATTTTACTTCTAACCCTAACAAGTGGTATCAAAGTGGTTTGTTTTTAGTTATCCTTTGCAGGAAGGTCTCACAGTTGAGTGGGAGTCTCATGGTTGAGTGGAAGCAATGGCAGATGAGGGCAAGTTGAAGGTTGAGAAGTTTAATGGGTAGAACTATCATTTATGGAAGATGCAAATGGAGGACTACCTCTATCAGAAGGATTTATGGCAGCCATTGGAAGGGAAAACCAAGAAACCCTTAAGTAGCAATTTTTGATGAGGACTAGGATATTTTGGATAGAAAGGCACTTGGTAGTATTTGTTTATGCCTAGCACAATTAGTGGCGTTCAATATTACAACAACAAAGACAACTCTAGAGTTGATGGAAACCCTAGCAAATTTATATGAAAAACATTCCACTTCAAATAAGGTATTTCTTATGAAGTTTTTATTTAATATGAAAATGGTAGAAGGTGGGTAAGTTGTTGATCATTTAAATGAGTTTAATATGGTTACCAGTCAATTAACTTATGTAAATGTAAAATTTGATGAAGTTAGGGCTCTTTTGATTCTATTTTCTTTACCTGAAAGATGGAATAGCTTGGTAATGGCTATTAGTAATTCTATTTTTGGTTCGAATACATTGAAATTTGATGATGTTGTTGGTGTTATTTTGAGCAAGAAAATTCATAGGAAAAGTTCAGGTGGAACATCCACATCAAGTAGTGTTTTGAATGCAGAAAGTAGAGGCAAAACAAAGGAGAGAGGAAACAATTCTGGAAGTTGTGGGAATTCATGAGGAAAATCAAAAGACAAAAGGTCTCAATCTAGAGACAAGAAGGATTGTTGGTACTATGGTAAGCCGAGTCATTTAAAGAAAGATTGTTGGTCTCAAAAAAATAAAGTAGACTTGAAAAGGAAGGAAATAAAGAGACTAATGTGGCAAGTAATAAATCTAATGAGGATGCTTTGATTCTTTGCCTTGATAATTTTGATGATTCTTGGGTGTTAGATTCAAGGGTTTCATTTCATGCTATGCCCCATAGAATTTATTTTCTTGATTATGTCCAAGGGGATTTTGGGCTAGTTTATTTGAGAGATAACGAACCTTGTCAGATTGTTGGAAAGGGAAGAATCAATATTAAGTTGCATAATGGGAATCATTGGCTACTACATGAGGTAAGGAACGTTCCAAAGTTAAAGAGAAATTTAATTTTAGCAGGGAAACTAGATGATGAAGGTTGTGTTGTTACATTTAGTGATAAAAATTAGAAGGTTACAAAAGGTGCCTTAGTAGTAGAAAAAGGTATGAAAGTGGGCACCTTATATCTTTGTATAGGTAATACTATTCCTTCTCCTTTAAATATTGCAAATAAAAATCAATGTTCAGGAATAGTTATTGCAGTTCACCAGGAAGAAAATCAAATAGTTGTTGTGGATTCTGAATCAGCACAATGGCATAATAGAATTAGGCATATGAGTGCAAAAGGTATGAAAGTCCTTCATTCAAAGAATGTTTTACCAGGTCTAAAATGTGTTAATATGGATTTATGTGAAATTTGTGTCTATGGGAAAAAAAAGAGAGTTAGTTTTCTCAAGAATGGGAAGGAAAAGAAAGATGAGAAATTGGAGCTTGTGCATATGGATGTATGGGGACTAGCTCAGGTATCTTCTCTCGGTGGCTCTCAATATTATGTTACATTCATTGATGATGCAACTAGGAAGGTATGGATTTATTTCATTAGGAAGAAATTTGATGTATTTGTAAATTTTAAAAAATGGATAAACTTGGTTGAGAATGAGATGGGTAAAAATTCAAAATGTCTCAGATCTAATAATGGTGGTGAGTATTGTTATCTCACAGAAATGCACCCTTGCTAATTTTCAAAACTTAGCTTTCTAGAGAAACATGGAAACACTCCTACTAGGTTGTCGGTAGCCTAATGGTTGTAGTGAATCTCTGGATGAGGTTGGCTTCTAGTTTGTATATCACTTAAAGCTACTAGTTTTCTTTACTAACTTGGAAAAGGTGAGAAAGAAGAAAAACTTCACAATGAAACTGGAAAAACATTACTCTATGGTGATACACCAAACTGACTTAAAGACATGTAAACACAACTTAACTACACAATTCAATTAACAACTAAGAAAAATCTCACACAACTCATTTTATTCATATTTCTCACATAAGTACTTGATAAGAAGGTGTTGACACAAATTCCTAGAAGGAAAAGAATATCTCACAACTAGAAATTTTTCATTTTAACACACAACTTATAACCTGTAATAATATACTTTATTGCAACAAGTTGCTTTTAGTGAGAAAAAAATACTAGGAAAAGCATATTTTCACAAGCAGTTCGATCAATCACCATAAAAGTATGCACACAAGAAAGCAAGTAATGAGAAAAAAATTAATCAATGCTATTAACATCCAAGGTACTCACTATTTCACATGGCAAGATGAGTTACAAAAGCTTGTACAAGAAGTTTGACAAAGGACTCCAAAAGTCACTAAGTCTCAATCTACATCAGAAGAATTCCCTCCCAAAAATGAGTTACAAAAGTGAATATATCATTCAATTCCAAGTAGTTGCACCAAAGTAGGAGCAATCAACTAACTTGGGTCAGATCCTACAAAAGAGCCTAAATTTGAGGGACTGGATTCCCCCCAAAATTGTCTCCAACATGTGGGGAAAGTGGTTTTGAGCATGCCAAGTATCTAGGGATGCAAAACCACCCCTAGATTCTTGCAAAACCTTCAACAAGATGCATAAATTCTCCTATATATGTGGGTACATGTCTCCAAACTAAAAATAACCTTCCTCATATTCTTGGCATGTCATAAATTTAATCCACATTTTTCTCATGATTTGGTCATATGAACACATGTTTCCTAGTTTTGCATTTAAAAAATAATGACTTAAATTAAGTGATTTATAAAGCATCACTTAACTTAAGCATTTTACAATGTAATAAAATGAAAAAATAAAATAAAAGACCATGTATTCAATTCTAGGTTACAACAAAGGCTTTACCAAGTCAAAATACACATTGACACGCCTAAGATATACAAGGAAAAAGCATGGATAAGGCATAAGACATGAAGTCTTAACCCATGGTGATAATAGTTAATATTTCATTTTTTAAAACTAGGGGTAAAAATACCCCTCCCATTCCTATCCTTTAGGGTTACAAACCCTAAAACAAAAGCATCACAAAAAATAAAAGAGTTTACTTCATTTCACCCGAAGCTTCATGAAGAAACTTAACCACCACCAGTGAGGTTCTTTTTTTGGAGTTTTTGGAGCTCTTTGGATGCCATTTTTTAAGGTCTCTTGTCAATTAGAAGCATTTTTCTATCAATTTTTTCTAGAATCACACTGGTAAGAGCTATCTTCAAACAAAAAATGAATAATAAACTGTTATTAGTTGATTTCCTGGCCAAAAAGGCCATGGTCCTATAGCTCTTCTACTAATACATTTGTACATGTTTTGTCTCCTATCACTTCCTCCTTTAATTTATCTATCACAAAGATTCTCTTTAAGCCCTAAGGAAGCATTCTCATGGCATTTTTGAGACCTGAAAAAAGCATTTTCACTGCATTTTATTCAAAAGAAAACTTGAAGTAAGCCTTTGAGGGAATTTTGACTATTATATCTTATTTTCTAAAGAGTAAAATAGTTCATTTCGAGCCAAAAAAGAAAGAAATGCATTTTCTTGTAACATTTTACACTCCCATTGCTATTTCTTACAACGATCTTAAAGAATATGTGAGATTCTTAACACAAAAATGAAGCACAAATTAAAACAAGCCATGACCATATCCTTCACTGCAAACATAAAAACATCCTTCTCTGGAACGACCGACTCTTGAGATGAGTTTTCTAGAAAAACAAGTGGATTTATGAATGTTGTGAACAATAAACCCTTGAGATGATTTCTTCCTCATTTTTCTTAAACCCTCTATTTTTTACATATGAAACCAAAACTCAAAAGGGTTTTCATATATTAGCAAGAAAACATTATTCTAGGTTGCGGCCATATACACTTCTAGGTATTGATTTTAATCTTCTGCAAACTTTCTGAAGTGAAAAATATCCATGCAAAAAAATAATGTTGCCTATAATTTGCTCCATCTTCTAGCATTTCCTGTCAATAAGCTTGCTTCATATGAGAGTGCTTTTATGTGATTTTCATGTGCATTGATATTCTTAATTCTTTACAAGCTATAACTTCATACTTTTTTATTTTGTGGCTCACAATATATTATGGTATTATTGCACATGATATCATTACCTTCATTCCCTGACACATTTGGAGCTCTTCATTGTATTTTTTGCACAATTTCCTTTGTTTAGAGCTACATTTTCTAACATTCCCATGCATACCTTTGCAAAGAAAAGATACCCACATGTATATTACCTTAGGTAATCCCATGATGACTTAAACACCTCCATACTATGTCGAAATAGCAAAGCTTCAGGATTGCATATAGTATCTATAAAATGAGCTACCATTATTGATTATCACCATCATTTGTTCATTCTTCTCTATTTCTTATTATGGGACTGCATCCCTAGTAGCTCACTGCCCCTTCTCAATTAACACTATCAATAATATAATATACACCTTTGTAAACAACTGTAGCATGCTCTTATAATTTTATTTATTTATATTGAGAAACAAGGTTATATTCTTGTATTGACTTAAACTTGGCCTTTCCATAGTTGTACTTGTTCTTTCTATAAATGGTTCCATCTGTGTGCTCTTTGTTTATATTATAGGAGTATAAATGGCTATACTATCTCTCTATCATGGAGTCATAATCATATTAAGATGGAGATGACCTCACTGTTTCCTTTTCACCTACCCTCTTCCTATATTGTTTTAGTTTTCATAATCTTATGCTATAAACTGTATTTGATGTCTATCTTCATCTGTGCATAGTGACTTTTAGTTGTCTCTTGGGAAGCTTGTTTATTGTGCACACAAATCTATAGTGACCTCGTACATATGGATTTCTTAATTACTAAATAACCATTTAATGCTTTCGTTATACTTGGTTACTGTAGAAAGGTTTTTTATTTGAAGTCCTTTTACTTTGCAAACTGATTGTACTCTCCAGAAAGCACATTTTTTATTTAAATCCTATATGCAAAGAATTGGATACACTCCATATCCTATACTATGATAATTGTATGCACTGTCATGATTCCATTTTATTAATGAAAATGAAGCTTCACTATCCTAACATTAAACCCACTTAATAGATATTGGTTGTCCACTAAGGGCACTATATTTTGATAGACTTATAGCTTCACTTTACATTGGGCCTTGTACCAATTGCTTTCCTTATTCACATATTTTGTGCTTTCTTGGATTAAGTTGATCAATGAATCCCTGCAATTTTCTTCATTAATTTGTGATTGAATTCATCCTCTCTTCTGATTTTCTTGAGCAAGTATATGTCACTAAAGATAATGACAAATAACTCACTATCATAACTGATGTATGCTTGATTGAGTAGGTCATAAAGAGATGAATTATCTGATGAGTGCCTTTCAACACCTCTTAAAAGCACAAAAAATAAGCACACTGAGATCAACCCTTGTGGGAGCCATGTTTTCACCCACGTGTTGAAGTTTTACAAAACAACGTCATTACTTTTCCTATACCTACACAAGAAGCAAATAGTTAGAAAAAAATGTGCACATGACTGATGTGCTTGATAGTCCTAATGCTTTATTGGACATTTACAATTTACATGCTTGTTTAATGCACTTTAGGATCAATTTATATGTTCATGGGTGCATGTACATGTAATGTGAGAGACCATTGCTTAGAGCACTGCTCTAACATCATTGTCATTGGCAAATGCAAGGACTAGGAGTAAGGAGCTAAGGATGGCACAAGGAAGCTAAGGAAGCTCAAAGCATGAGACAAAGCAAGGCAATAGATACTGAACTAGTCATCAAGAAATGACTGGCCTCTTCCCATATATGTGAATTCTATTTTCTTTATCCATCAATTTATAAATTGTTCTTCATTTCATTGAATAAGTTAGTCTCATGGCTTGTGTGAGACAAATATGAAATTTTGTATCAATAAAGAATAATTTTCAGAATGACTTGTGTGAATCTTTTCTATGTTGCATGCATTTGTATAAATGCAATGATTTGTTACTATAATCTTGTAATCTTTCTGATTTTTCTATTTACACAATTGAATGTAATAAAGGAAAGATAAATATGAAATGTACCTCTCTTTCAATTTTGCAAATTCTTTAGCTCAATCAACTTGAGCAAGTAACAAAAATGGGTAACAAGTATTGTAGCAAAGAGTTTGAAGATTATTGTTCCTCAAATGGTATTCATAGGCAAAAAATAGTTCTAAGGACTCCACAGAAAAATGGAGTGGTTACGCGTATGAATAGAACAATAATGGAGAGTGCATGGACTATGAGATTGCATGTTGGGATGCCTTTAAACATGTGGGAAGAGACTGTAAACAATGCTATTTATTTAATTAATAGAGGTCCTTCTGATGCTTTGGGTTGTGGTATTCTAGAGGAAGCATGGGCATGTAAGAAGGCGAGTTATTCTTTTCTCAAGACCTTTGGTTGTGAAGCATTTTCACATGTAGATTATGAAAATAGAGCCAAGCTTGATGAAAAATCAAATAAATGTACATTCATTAGATATGGCATTAATGAATTTGGTTATAGGCTTTGGGATTTTGAAAATCAGAAAATTGTGAGAAGCAGGGATGTCATATTCAATGAGAAAGTGTTGTACAAAGATCTGTCAAGTAGTAGCATGAGAAGAAAGAAAATGATTATGTAGTGTTGGATGATACTCCAAACAATGATGTTCTAGTGGTTCCTCATGCTCCACAACAACAACAACAAAAAATACCACAAACTCCAGTGAATGTTAGACAATTTTCAAGGATAA
>VDFB02285176.1:55964-95532 GCA_007258455.2 Sequoia sempervirens | reverse complement strand
AGGATGAATTAGAGGGATTTGATGGGATTGATACATGGGATAATGGATGGGATGCTGGAAAGGGTATGGATAGAATGATGGGGTGGATATGTGATGGGGAGATGTGTTCAAGACCAACATTGGCACATGTGGTGGTGGATGTGGAAAGATAATAGGATTAAGGGATGGAGAATGTTGGGATAATGGAGGAGATGAAATGGTGAATTTCGAGACATAAGGACCCAAAACAGACTTAGGAGATGAAAGGGGTGTATGATGAGCTTTTGGATTAGCGAATTTGGATGTTCTTACTGATTTTTCATGTGATGGCATTGCATCTTTTTTCTTTAGGATCCACATGGTTTTGATTTTTGCTTTGGTGGGCCTTTGTGGCTTATGGATTTGATGTATATTTTTCTTTTCTTCACCATGTCTTTTGGAGGGGACATTGGGAGCCGTAGACTCATGTGGATGCTTGGATTTATGCATTTTTTCTTTAACAGCCAAAACGCTTTTAGTAGCAATGGGATGAGTGTGAGGAGATGGATGATGTGGAGCGATGGGGATAGGAGTATGGGGATTATGTGTAGATGGAGGATGTTTAGGTAAGTGCCTTTGTTGATCCTGACTATGGGGTATGTGAGAGGGATGTTTATGATGGATGAGATGGATAGGTGATATGAATGGACCCATGGATGGATGGGTGATTTTTTGGGATATAGGGGCCCAAAATAAGCAGTTGGAGAAACCGGGCATGGTAGATAAGGACCCAAAATGGATGGGGCAGATGAAGGAGGAAGATGGACGGTTGTTTTGAGGTGATACGATAGAGGAGGAGGGATGGCCACATATGATCTAGTGGGGCGATGGGAAGAGCCAATATTTCTTTTGGAAAGGGCTCGTTGAGGACGTCTAGAGGTTGTACCAACATTTTGGATTGCGAGTCATGAGTAGTACATCCAAGACCTTGTGGATACAAATGTTCTTTAGCTTGGATGGGCTCTATAATACCTTGCTCATGAAGGCCTAAACCTTTTCCTTGATAGTTCATTCTCTTGAGCATTCGATCTAGGACAAGATTTTTGTTATTCTGGAAGAATGATGCGAGTTCATTATTAGGTGGAAGAGGAGGGTTGGTGTATATGCTTTGTTTTTCTTCTGTGAGGAGACCACCATGGAGGAATGTGAGAGGACCAAGGGGATATGCAAGTGGCGTGGGGATAGCATTTTTAGGCGATGATGGGGGATCATGAGAAGGAGACTATGGGATAGCAGCATGTGGATAGGTGATATCAGGAGAGGGATTAGGGGATATGATAGGATCTGGATTTGTGGTAGTGGGCTCATGCGATGGAGATGGAGATGGAGTGGTGGAAGATTGAATGACAAGGGGATCATGGGATGGAACAGATGGGGGACTATGATCTTGAGGTGGACTAGATGAGATGGTAGGATCTTGATATGGAGAAAGGGATATGTTGGCATGCTTTGGATTAGACTCTTGGCATGACTCATCATGTGTAGAAGGCAGGGTAATGGAGTCTTGTTGGGACTCTTCAAGCGGGGAAGATGGAGGGCTGGAAGATTCATGAGGTTCGTTGGAATGGGTTTTGGTGCTACTGGGAGTGGGAGGAGTGGATTGGATTTGGGTGGATCTAGGAGTAGAGGGAGTGGATTGGGCTTGGTTGTCTTTGATGGATTCGGTGGTTCTTGGAGTAGGAGATGGGGGTTCAATGGATTTAGTGGGTTCAATGGTTTCAATGGTTTGATCAGTGCTAGGGTGGTAACATCAATAATAGGTGTGGTATGGAGAAGGGTCTCATCACTAGTGACCGTGGATGATGGATCTAGATGGCATGGTTCCACGACTTCAAGATGTGGAGTTGGAGATGGCTTCTTTGTAATGAGTCCTTGGAGAACTTCTGAAATGAGAGACTGCATATGGTTGGCTTGGCTGGGGTGGTAGAAATGGATGAGGGATTATGGAGTGGTGGACTACGGTTAGATGGAGGAATGGGATTGAATGTAGGACTATGAGTAGATGGGGGACTAGGAGTGGATGGAGGACTAGGATTGGATGGAGGGTTAAGGTAAGGATATTGGAGTGCTTAATTAAGATAGGGGGACATGGATTGTGGATTAAGACAAGAGGATATAGGTGGTGTAGTGGGACAAGAGGATGTGGGGGATGGATTATAATAAGGGTATTGGGATGGTGGATTATGATTAGGATATGTGGATGTAGGAATAAGGTAAAAGGGTGTGGATGTAAGATTTGTATGGACAGACTGGGAAAGAGGATTAGGATAGGGGGTCATGTATGGAGAATTGTAATAGGAATATTGTGATGGAAGATGAGGATAAGAAGAGGTGGATGTTGAATAAGAGGATGGTGTAGATGGGGAAGGGGAAGGTACTGGATACCCCTTATCAAAGGTAGCATAAGGAACATGATTAGGCTTAATTAGATTTTGGAAAGTGGGTGGAGAAAGCTTACTAGTGATGATAGCATCAAGGGGATCTATGTCATATTCTTCTTGATCGACAAGACTTTCGTTATCGTCGTCCACATAATTAGGGTTTCCCTTGACTACTATTGATGAAGGATGAGGACTCATGATAGAGAAAGGATAAAGAGGATGGATAAAAGGTTTTGGATGGGAACAGATTAAAGCTCAAATCAGGATTTTGGTCAAGCTCATATCAGGATTGGACAAAAGCTCATATTAGGATGATTGGATGGGATTGCTTTTGATTTTGATGGGATTCGGTAGACGGATGATTGGATCAGGTAGATGATTTGATGAATTTGATTAAAGTACTAGATCAGTTTGATTAGATAGGATCAAATGATTAGATGATGTTGATTAGATAATTGTGATTGGATGAACTTGATCTGATTGGTGTGCTTGGATTGATTAGATGATTGGAGGAATGGATTGGTTTGATTAGATAGGAAGAAACAAAAGGTACCAGTAGATAGAGCTCAAAAAATTGAGCAATTTTGGTTTTTGGACGAAGTCGATCCGATGCACGGTTCGTAAATGATAACCCTAGGAAGTTAAAGGGGCGTAGTCAACATTCTACAGTAAATCAGGGGCGTAGTCAGCTTTCTACAGCAAATCAGGGGCGTTGACAGCAAAATAAGGGCATAGACAGTAAAATCAGGGGTGTAGTCAGCTTTCTGTAGCAAATCAGGGGTGTTGACAGCAAAATAAGGGGCGTAGACAGCAAAATTAGGGGGGCTGACAGCTTTCTGTAGTAAATCAGGGGCGCTGCCGCCTTTCTGTAGTAAAATCAGGGGCGCTGCCGCCTTTCTGCGGTAAGGTAGAGGGCCCTGCCACCTTTTTGCAGTGGACAAAGTTTGGTTTTGATGGAAATGGCTATGGCAAGGATGCAAAATGATAAAGTAAGGCCAAAGTATCAAAAAATTTACAGATTTTTCACAAGAAACACTTCAAGCAAGCACAATCCTATGATTAATATTAAAGGTATGGCAAGGCAAAGTCTTATTCTAGGATGCACAAGGCTTCTAGGGAGTCCTCGATATACTCTCGGTACGTGAGGCACAACCGTGAACACCAATCTGTCACAAGCGTGAGTCGGGAACCCCAACGAGATACTGAAAGGCTCAGACCAACTCTTCACGTCTATCTAGGTATCACCCTAGCTTCAACGCTCTGCCAATTACGATGCAACTGGATTGGGGTACAACTTTCATTCTCCCCCCTTTATATACCCTACCGATACGCGTGGTTGGAATCGTCCCTTAGGGTGATGAAATCCCCAAGCAGATCCCACTAAAAAGAAGACACTAACTGTCTCCAACTACTCCCCAGACTCACACGAAGTGCAAGGGGAAAGCGAAAATGAATTAATGCCCCCTTGGGTGACACAAGAATAAGCAATCACAGCAAACAATGAAGTTTATTCCCCCTAATTAGACTATGTTTCAAAACAGCAAAGATAGTTTTCAAAAATCTGATCAAATAGATGGCCCTGCAAGCAAATGTTAGCTGTCTTCTTCTTCATCCTTAATCAATTACGCCATAATACGCTGCAAAACGTTAGCAAAAAAACCAATATCCTTGCCAAAATAATGTTAGAGGGTTACTACTTGAAAATAGCAAAAAATGAGAGCAAAAATGAAGCCAAAATGCCTATTTTACCTTCCAAACTGTGCTGTTTTGGGGCGCTATCGCCTTTCTGCAGTAAACAAGAGGGCCCTGCTGCCTTTCTACAGGGGCGCTGCCGCCTTTCTATGGGGGCGCTACTGTCTTTCTACGGGGGCGCTGCCGCCTTTCTGTGGGGGCACTACTGCCTTTCTGTGGGGGCGTTGCCGCCTTTCTGTGGGGGCGCTACTGCCTTTTTGTAGTGGCCAAGAGGGCACTATCGCCTTTCTGCGGTAAACTTTATCATATTTTTAAGAAAAAAAGAAAGTTGTGCCGCTCCTACTGCAAGAAAAGTGTTAGCAAAGCCCTTTAAATATGTCCCTAATCACAGCAAATGTGTTAAAAGGAATAAAACTTTCAGATGTGGGGCGCTACCGCCTTTTTGTAGTGGCCAAAAGGGCGCTGCCGCCTTTCTGTGGTAAACTTTGTCAGATTTTTAAGAAAAAAAGAAAGTTGTGCCCCTACCACTACAAGAAAAGTGTTAGCAAAGCCCTCTAAATATGTCCCTAATCACAGCAAATGTGTTAGAAGGAATAAAACTTTCAGATGTGGGGCACTACCACCTTTTTGTAGTGGCCAAGAGGGCGCTGCCGCCTTTCTGCGGTAAACTTTGTCAGATTTTTAAGAAAAAAATAAAGTTGTGCCCCTTCCACTGTAAGAAAAGTGTTAGCAAAGCCCTCTAAATATGTCTCTAATCACAGCAAATGTGTTAGAAGGAATAAAACTTTCAGATATGGGGCGCTACCGCCTTTTTGTAGTGGCCAAGAGGGCGCTGTTGCCTTTCTGCGGTAAAATAGGGGCGTTGCCGCCTTTCTGCGGTAAGGCAGAGGGCGCTGCCGCCTTTCTGTGAGTTTTTCGTGTAAAATACTTAATCCAAAAGGGAAGTTAAATGCAAGACCCGTTTGTGGGTCCCACCGGGCGTGCCATAAATGTATACCTTAGAATTTATCCTACTCTAAATGTGCAAAATAACTAAGAAATGTGAATGTTAAAAGACCAAAGACACCTCAAGATTAGCCAAAAGAGTGATAAATAATAAGGAAAAATGGACAAAATAAAATACAAACGATTTCACCTTCCTTGCTGTTGATTTCTCCTTGATTGGCCCTTGCTTGGAATGATTTGTGTGCTCCTTAGATGATGGATTTAGTGACTAAAATGCAAGATTAGATGTGCAATATGATCAAGAGAGATGGCTAAAATGATGGCAAAGGATTGAGGATGTAAATTAGCAGCATGTAGTTATAAAAATTTAGAAGTGTTGAGAAGGCAAATTGGCAGCATAAGGTTGCTCCAAATGAAAGTGTTGAAAATGCCCTTGAAGAGGGGGTATTTATAAGAGAATTTGAATTCTCTAGAGAATTCAACGGTCAAGATTGCTCCAACAAGGTCAAGATGAAAGGCTATGGTGGGTTGAGAACCCACAAGCCCTCACATCTTGACATGTGGAGGGTGAAGTGGACAAGGGGATATGAGGTGTAAGTGAGGTGTCAAGAAGGTACATGAGGTGGAGAAATGACATGCACCTTGGGGAGTGAGGATATTTCCTCAAAAAGGGATTCTTGTCCCCAAGTGGGAGTGAAAGAGACATTTGAAGAATTTTGGAATTCCTCAAAAGTCTACATGGAAAAAGAAAATGTGGTTGGGGATATAAATGTGAATTAAAAATTCACATTCCTAGGGAAGTCTAAAAGATAAAAGATGGGCTCCAAAAAGGTGGGACTTGGTCACATGTGGAGATTGTGACAAGTCCAAGGTTCTAGAAGCCTTGGAAGGATAGAATGTGAATTAAAAATTCACATATAAAAGAGGGGAATCTAGGAAGAATAAAAAGGAATTAAAAATTCCTTGGAGAATGATTAGGCTTAATTAATGAGTAATTAGAAGATAAATGAGGATTAGAAGTCAACTTGTAAAAGTTGGAGGATGTGACACATCTAATCAAGGATTAGGCATGTGCACATCCCTAATGAAGAAATTAGGAGATGAATTAGGATTAGATGAAAATGACATATGAGGAATTAAATAAATGTAATATTTATTTAATTTATTTGATGAAAAGAGGATTAAAGAGGGTAAGGTATTTAATTATTAATTAAATACCTTAGGGATTTAGCAGAATTAAAGATATTAATTAAATAATAGTAATATTACTTAATTAACTCGGATAAGAGGATGTTTAGACGAAAAGTGATAAATTTGGATAAATTAAGTGTCCAAATTTGGATGTCTACAGTAATTCGTCGGTGGATACACAAAGGTTTCATCGATATTTCGACGAATGTCTGAGGTATTTCATGATGTCGTTGACCGATGATTCTTTGCAGTTAGTTTGACGTTTAATTCGTCATCGGACGTTCGACAAAAAAATAGCGACGGAAAGATTTTTGCCATTTTGTCGCTCTTCTGACAAAGATTTGTTGAGTGATCGACGAACGACTGTCAAAAAATGGTGTCAAATTCAGTAGTGGAGTCACACCGAAGTATGGTTCCAATGGCGAAAATGTGATTGTGTCCCTGCGACTAGAAAAATACCACGAGGTGTATCTCGGTAGGACACAATATAATCTATGGGACATCTCCCTGACTCAAAATTGTCACAATGATACATAAGACTAAAGCAATAGTTATCGGTGAGACTCCAAATGTTGATGAGACTGCGAGACATTAGAGTGATGTACGATTTTAATAGTCAGTGAGACCTCGAGGTTTCAGGGAGACTACAGGATGTTTCGGCGAAAGGTTTAATGAATGTTGCAAAAGGATATCACCCCAGATTTGAAAATATCTCACCAATAATACATTTGATGCAACAGTGTGAGTTTCAAAAAAGACTTCACTCGTGCTTTAGCTGACACATTAATGGCGTGACAAAATATAACAAGGAGAATTCAATTGAAAGCATTAGTGTTGAATTGATAGCAGAAGAGTCAGCAAGGTGAACAAAGAACCGGGGTATCCTTCCAATCTGAAGATCTCGAGTAGAATACAGTAAGTGATTGCACCTTAGCTCCTCTAATTTTAACTTTTGTAACTTTGAAGAATGGAGTCCCCTAGCTTAGGAAAATTAAAAAGTAGAAAACATGGTGAAAGCAGTCAACCTAAGGGAAAGAAACAAAAAATTGAAATAGAACATGAGGGCACAAAATGAAGACTAAATCAAGACCTCATTAACCAGTTACCTGGCTCTGGACCTAAAGCTAGACGATCTGCTCAGCTTAGGGCAGAAATAGATAAACTAGATGATAAATGTAAATTCATAGGGGATGTTTGGACTCCAATAAGGGGATATGAATTGTTCAATTTTCATTATCATTGGAGGAATCATTTTGAATCAGTATGCAATCCATGGAAGCTCAATTTGGAAAAATTGGTGTGCCCTAATGTATTTGTAAATGTAGAATTGGTAAAATTGTTAGCTGATCATTATGACCCAAAACACCAAGCTATATGTGACCTGTTTGGAAAACCAAAAATATATTTATCAAAAGATGCAATAGGGGAGGTATTTATTTTGAAAGGATGTTGAGAGAAAATGACCGCCTAAAGGATTTGGTAGGTATTACAATGAATTCAACCAAGATGCTTACTCAAGGTGAAAGCTCTTAGTCAAGAGATCATTGGGAAGGATCAAGTGCTTACTCCCAAGGAAAACATGATGCAATTGTAGCAATAATCAAGAAAAGGCAGGCTAGTTTAATATCTTGGTTAAATAAACTCTGGGGTAAATATTCACACACCCTTGCGGCATTAAAAGAACATAAAAGGATGGATGGATGGATTATGGAGAATTTTCAAGAAACAAACCAAAGAGATGTTTCTAACAGTGCAACAATTGAAGCTGTAAATCATATTATAAATAAACATCGAAACTTCTACGAAGAATTGCAAGGGGATGAACAGGGATTGATAAATGCTGCCAAGAAAACATTGATTACATTCTCTAATGATAAAGGGGAACTTAAAGAAATGACCAAATGGAAATGTGAGAGTAATTCAATACTAAATGAAATCCTGAAGATGGCTACTGCGGAGGATACAACATTGGAGGAAGTGAGCGAGCAGAATATAGAAGATCAGATAGGATAGAAAAAGGATACAGTAGAATACAATTTTTTTGCAAATATGAGACTATGAAGCATGTTTGGAATTATGGAGATATCAATGAGAATCATTTAATGTGCTCACGTATTTTTGGTATCAATTGTTTGTTGTGTTCATTGAAAGTATTACTGTAGTTGTCTCCAAGGTTAATGTTTTATGGTT
This sequence comes from Sequoia sempervirens, assembly GCA_007258455.2. Taxonomy (NCBI): domain Eukaryota; kingdom Viridiplantae; phylum Streptophyta; class Pinopsida; order Cupressales; family Cupressaceae; genus Sequoia; species Sequoia sempervirens. The sequence continues at coordinate 87,115 of VDFB02285176.1, read as the reverse complement.
ATTTAAATTGATATAACAAGTTTATGATCAATTTATCAGTGCACATTTGTTGTATCTGTGTGGTTAATTAACTGGTTCTTTCAAGGAGAGATTAAATCCTTTTAATTGATCATAGTAATCAGGGAAGTTCATTTGGATCATTAAGAAGAACTTGGTAGTCATAGTCTTGCATGTTTATACAAGTTATAAACTAAAATATATGCCAAACAATTTGAATGTTTTCCAGAAAGAAGTTACTCATTTAGATTTCATTTGACTCCACATACCTAATAAGGCACTAGTCTCTACATTTTTCACCATTTAGTTTCATTCATTTTTCACATCTGTTAACTAAACATATTAGGTTTTAGTTCTGAAAATTGCTATATAGTTTATACCAAATCAAGTCTTTTTGTCCACTCCCATCTGCCATTGTGGGCAAAACACTTCAAATAGATTATCACAAGTTAAGTCTACCTCACTCATATAGGTACACCCGCCCAGGTCTAACAACACCTGAAGAGTAGAAGGTCTAAGCCATTTGACCTTGTCTATTACTCTAAAACGTATCAGGAGATTGGAAACCTCTTGAGGCATTTAGTCTGCGTTTTTGAGAGATAACACAACCCCCATCAATGAAATAACATACTACAAAGAAATAATGGAAGCACACTAATGGAGTAACACTGGAATCCTTAATCAAGGTAAGCGAAGGAAAGATAATTTTGATGCTAAAAACCATATTAGAGTCACTCAAGGAATCGGGTTGGGATCATGATAAAGCAACAATATACTTGATGCCAAGTAACACTGGAACACTCTCAATATGGCACACCCTAGAATATAAATGAAGCAACAAGAGATAAAACATCATTCTATGACTAAAATGAAGTGCAAAGATCAAAATTTTACCCTCCCAACTATCAAAATATCCCAGTAATCTCTAGGACACCCATTAGGGAAAGAACTAAAATAATGATATACCTAGGATAGATATAGAAAATCTACATGGATGGTAGTGTATATCTCATCAATACCCTTCCAACACTGAAGAATCATGAAAATCGAAGATCATGGCAAAAAGTTATGAGACTAGGAGCCAAAAATGAAGATCTAAATTCAAATAGTAATAAGTATTACAAAGCAACAAAATTATGGAAAATAACCTATACCATTGAAAAATTGGCGAAGTCTTATTTCCGATGATATGTTGTTTGAAATTTTTTGCCTCCTAGATTACAAGTTATGAAAGTTTGAAAAAAGCGGCCTATTACAGCCTCCGAGGATCAAAAAATAAGCCCTTGGGGGCTAAAAATCTTTGGCGGTCGGACACCCATAGGACCCTATGCATATAAAAAGGTTTTAATAAATTCACGCTACCAACTTTCCATTGGTGGAGTGGCAGGCAGGTGGCTTATGAGCAGCAAAAGGGGTGACAGGCCTAAGTCGCACCGCTCGGGGCATAGCCCCCTACAAGTTATAAAATTATGGCCTATCATTGTCACTTGACCAGTGCTAAGGTTTCCCATATAAAATAAATAATGGTTGGCGATAAATATTAAAACTTATTTGATAATTGTAAACCTACAAAAATTTAATAAATACATCTTCATACCAACAACAACTGACAAATGTAGGAGTATGCCTGATTTGACCATAAAGGATGATGATGTAGGAGGTACGATGTTGACACGAAAGGAATATGCCAAAGATGTCACCCAATGAACTTGCAGACTACAACGCCAACATACAATACCGCCATATTATACAACTAGTATGACCAAGTATGGATCTGTATAATCTATAAAAAAGAATTGCCTTATTCCTGAGTGGAAAATATCAAAAATCAAGGAATTGATAGTTAATCCTTAGGTTCTCGGGCCTTTTGGACACAATGGTGAGGTTTGTTTTCACCCAAAATGCTCCAAAAAATTAACTACCCCCCACCCCCGAATTTGGTAACTAAAACCCTTATTCAAACCCTTATAAATCAGCTAATATATGATGAAATTTAACAAAATGAAAGGCAAACCTGACTTCCTCTGACACCTAGATTCAATGACAAGGTTCTCAAGACCCCAACTCACATCCAAAAAATATTTAACACCAAGATAGGTCCCTCAGATTTGGGAAAAATTTTGTAGCACTAAAGCTTTGATACCATGTAAGAGTTTAAGGTGAAATCCTCAACACTCCAAGATCACTTGCAAAAAAAAAAACTTCCACAAGAGAGAAATGGTAGAAATATCATGCTATGATTATGGATGCAAAATTTCTAGAATGAACTTAAAATATACATATGAATCCTTGCTTATATAGGCTAGGTGTGATGATGTACCAACATTAAATGACAGTGTCATAATTAAATGACATGAGCCAACATTTAGGACACAAGAATTAAATGTCAAATGATAATAGACAACTAATGCTTAACTAGAAAGATTCCTTCCTAATACCTAAGTAGACTTAACATGTAAATAGGACCTAGATAGGTAAATACCCATTTATACCAACAATTTTGGTATTAAATCCTAGTTGATATTTGAAGTTGTATAATCAAGATAGTATCATGTCAATTACTCAGTGATTAATATGAGAAATTAACAAATTTATAGTTAAAAAATAAATATGTTTAAGCTTATAAAAATTTCACTAGAAGCATCCTTATTGACAATATAACATTTGCAAAAATATATACTAGAAATATTGAGGGAAGTTATACTTCCCCCTCATTTTTTCCCCCTTAAGTACATGTAGCATACCAAAAAAGTATACATAAAATATAATTATATATATGTGTTTGTGTGTGTGTGTGGATTTACATAATTAATTATAGATAGAATATAAAATAGAATGCTACTTATAATAAATTAATAATGTGATAGGTTTAGGTTCTAAATGTGAGTTAAGGGGAATGCATAATAGGATGTATCCCTATGTAGTGGTAGGTCATGTCTCCCCATGTAAATCCTTGATAAAAAAATGGAAATTTGGAGAAAATAACATTACAAGATGTGAATAGTTTGATATCATCAATAAATTAATCGATCTACTCATTATTAGACTACTGCATAAAATTATCTAATATGACCTTTGTGCTACTCTCATACTATTTTTCATTCAAATCTTTGATAAACAAATATGCCAACATTTTAGATGGAATCCTTCTAATAGCCAATGGTGGAGAAAATTTCATAGATGCACAAAAAAGTATGGGGCCATATAGAAACCTCCACATGATTATGCTATAAGAAATTGCTTGTGCAAACAAGTTGAAATTAATTATCTCTAATTTGGACCAATTTAGTTTCTAGAATCATTAACAAGAGTTGAACCCATGTAGCATCAAGGTGATCTCCAAATATTTATTATGAAATAGCTTACACATTAGTATCATTTCCTTGTATATTAAATTAGAGAAAATTTATGTTATTACTCTAAAATACCAAAATTTTCCTAGGCAAAGATACTTTACATCCAACCCATTCCTGCCAAACATCATAAGTTTTAATCACTTCCAACCATTTATTAGAAATGATAGTGTTGATGAGTCCAATTAATGGCTCAATTTTGATAGGGTTTATTATATATTTGTTGTTGTTACCATAGAATTTGGCACTTGGTTGTTGACATTTTCCATGTTATTTCCTTAAAACCATAAACCTTGAGCATAAGTTTATCCTTGTGACTTTTAATGACATTAACATGCTATGTGGATTATCTATGTTAATTTAACATGTGGTTGAATGGATGTTACTTTAAGGTAATTATAGAAATGCAATTGTTTGTGTGTGCTAATGTTATTATGTAGGTTTACACTAAGATGTTGATGTCAACAAAGCTTGCCAAGTGGAAAGAACTCCTACCAGTTAGTCGGCTGCCAAAAAATTTAAGAAGATGATCATTAAGAGGTCAAAGGAGGGAAAACTTCCAATGGAGGGAAATTCTTAATTCGAATAAAAGATTGTAACTACCTTTTAATGGTCATATTTTTTTGTTGAGAAAATCTAGGGATTGTACTATGCTAGATTCTCATTGGGAAATTCTTCTTTGACTAAATTTGGTGCATGCATAATTTCCTCCATTTTTTTGTATGCTTTCAATAAGTGGCATCCTCCTATTTTGATGGAGTCGATTGCCTAGGTAGTTAGGGTTGATTAGTAGTTTTTCTTTCTATAAATAATGGTCAAATGCCCCTTTTCATAAGGTTAGATGTTCTGAGATTGTACTTGCATTTTTTCAGTTTTAGTAATACAGTCATATTGTTGAGATGTTGTAATCATGTTTTCAAGAAGTAATATGATATTTTGAGTTGTTTCATTTGAGTTAGCTTAAGGGAGACTCACTCAAGGGGGCCCACTTGGTGAGAATTTCACCTATTAGTTTAAAAATTATTTTTTGTTTAGTAATTAGTTTCAGTTTCAACATCTGTTTGTCCCTGCAGCCACTGAAATTTTGTTTTGTGACTGTTCCTGTAGCTAAGGTAGACAGAGTAGTTCATGTCTGTTTGCTGAGATTTCCATTTCTATATTTCATTTCCAGTCCAGTTGTTGATGCTTAGTGTAGTTGTTGATGTATGCTCAATGCTTAAGTTGATTTCCTTCCAACATTTCATTTCTAGTATTGTTTCTTTCCTAATTTATGGATGACTGCAATAGAATCCTAGTGTATATACAATGTTGACCCATTTCAAGTTTATGTCCTTGGGTTGACAATGAAATGCACCTTCATGATGATTAAGATAACTACTTAGTGTAGATGTCCAATCTGTAAGTCACAACTCTAAGGGCTTAGTTATTAAACCATTAGAGGAGGCCAACAAGTGTCACACCCAAGTGTAAGTTCATGAATATAGCATTATTTTAAGGAAATTCCTAAAGTTGTATCCATGACTTCACTATCAACATTCTCAATATATTCCTAATCAATAATGCAATGCTAGAAAAGTTCAATGAGAAAATCAATGTAAGGAAATTTACATTAAACTTTTTTATTGCCTTATGTAGTTTGGATTCTCTTATATTGTTGGCTAATATTATTCATCATTTTTCCATAAAAGTTCCTATGATATTTATAATTATTTAAGCAATGATATAAAACATTCAAATTTTTCTTCCTTATCAAATTCTAAAATAAATAATATTTTTGTGTTTCCAAATGATTCATCATGACTAATCGTAAACTAATGAATATGTATCTCATGTTTTATAATTATGTTGTAAATCATCGTACAATATTAAATTGTATCACACATAAATTTAATATTTGAGAAGTCACTAAATCACTCCTTTCATGGTATTATATCTTATAGATCTACCAAGTACTTTTAATCATTTTTAGGCATAGATTTGTGTTAAATCTATAAAAATTTAATATCCAAAGATTGACTATGTAAAACTAAAATTTTAGCCAAAATCTTTGTTCGGGAACAAGACTTTTATATTGATGAACAATTTAGATTCACTACAAATTGTTGAATTGGATTTACAACTTTTTATATACCATTTGAGCAAGTGTAGGGACTCTTTTGTTTCCATACCTTGGTCACTAATCATCCTTATCTATTAGTTAGTTATTGATGATCCCAATGTTACACCATTCATATAAAAAAAAAATCACTTATATTTAAAATATTTATGTTTTATTGTAATGTTAAGACCAATTAAGATATTTATGTAATTGGCTTTTGGACCAAGTTTATTCTGGCCTAATTATCAACTTCGCCATCAGTTTAATTCTAGTAGAAATAGCTTAACCAATGTGATATGACACCATCCAAAAATAATATCCTCATTTTTCTCCTTGAGAGCAACTTAATAACCCCTTTATTAATATTGTGTCATAAAGAACCATACTCCAAAGCCTCTAAGTAAACAAGATAGAAGTCATATTTAATGTACTGCCACATGGTTTGATAAAATTCCACTGAAAGCCCATCAAACCCAAGAATTTTGTTAAGAGACCTTGAGAAATCATGACTTGCTTGGGAAAAAATTGATGGGCCCAACAATCAGGACTAAATGCTTTAATGTTGAAGGTGGATTTTGATAAAGTGTACATATAGAATGCATTGGAGATTTATTCTTAAAATACTTCAATGGCTAGGTTTTGGACCTAAAATATGTAAACATGTCCAAATACTTTTCACTGATGCTAATTCTTAGTTGGTTATAAATAAAGAGTTGTTAGGCACCTTTCCATTGTAATGTTCAATTAGAAAGGTTTCTCATAGTCACTTTTTTTTTGTATCCTTATTGCTGATGCTCTTGGGTATCTATTGAAAAAGTATAACTAACTGAAATTGATAGGGGTATTCATTTACCCAACGGTGTTGTAGTTCTTAATTCACACTTTGTTGATGGTAGCATACTTTTCTTTCATAACTCAAAAGAGGAGATTGAGAATGTGATGGGGGCACTTGAACTATATTGCATTGTGTTTGATGCTAAGTTAGCTCCACATAAAATTGAATTTCTTATGGTCAAAATAGATCATGTCTCTTATTGTATACTAAAAGAGTTGAAACAAATTAAACGTGGTCAAATTTCTCACTACTTGGGTATTTCGTTTGGGTTGGGAGTTTCACTTTCTAATATGTCTAACTGGTTTTTAAACAAGTTAAAGAATAAACTTTGTACTTGGGGGAAAAGGATTTTGTCTTTAGAATAAAAAATACAAGTTGTGAATTAGATATTTTTGGATTCATATGTGTATTATTCCTCTTGTTGGATGCCTTCAAAAAAAGGTTATGACGACTTAAACAAAATTATTTGATCTATTTTTATGGTCTAATTGGAATGGTGATGTTAACTTTAAATCTACCTCTTGGTTGCATTGTATCCAACCTAAAGCTAAATGGGGGTTTGGTCTCTTGGACCCTAGAACATGTAATGAGTGTATTTGTCAGCTAAATGGATAGTTAGAGTGGTTAATGGTGATGAGTCGTGGAAGATTTTGGTTTGGTATTGAATTGAACATACTACTATTAGTAAAGGAAATGGCAGGTAGTTCGTTGGTTAGATAAAATTTTAATGACTCCTTATTTTAAGTTAAAAGCTTTATTTTCACTTATGTTAATATGGAAGGCTTGGTAGCAGGTTTGCAAATGTCTTAATTGGAAAAGTGTGTTGAACATAGGTTGCCATTGATGTCAAAGGACATCAGTAATGATAGAGTTTGTAGTCAAAATTTTGTCATGGATGAAAGAGATTGCAAGAGTACTTTGAATTATCATTATATTCCACTTGACTTAAAAGTGTTGTATGCTAGAAGTTTAGTGTGTCTAGTGTTGGTAATTGTTATGCCAAAAAATTTCAAGCAGCAGCCTTATGGGAAACTCAGTTAATGGGGGGACCAATTGCGCTAAATTGAGTAACCTCTAGGTTTTTAAAGAAGTCAACTTCTTCTTTAATTGGGATTTTGGAATGGGAAAAGGAAGCATATATAAAAAAATAAAGATCTAACTAAGGTGATGCACCAAGATGTAGATGTAGGCACGGTAAATCTATCTTTTGGATGAGATTTAAGGGCCCATTCAACAATTTGCATGTCTAAGAATAATAGAAATCAAACATGAAAACTTGAATAATTTATCCAATAATATAAAATAACTTCCATACACATTTACTAAAAAGAAGAGTCAAAAACATGGTCTAAAGCAGCAAACTTATATTGAAATCATAGAAGTTCCGCAAATAAATTACTCAGTATAGTAATGGCACAGTATAATGTTTTGACAAATAGCTAAGAAAATATAAAGGTTGAACAATGGCACAATCTATGAGTCTTATACAATAATCTAAAAATAGTACAAAAGTCCTAGAGTATTCTCACAATTTTTTTGTATGTTTCGAACTCATTTTCGAAAGGAAGAAGTAGTATATATAGAAAATAATCCCACTATCTGAAATCCAGTAACAGAAAATATTCCTTCATCACGAGCAATGATTCCCAGAGCAATGATTTCCTAAGGCCATTGCAACAGAAAAAGATTATGAGTCATAGAACGCAATCACCCTCGAGCTAGATGCATCCCCTGCATATGATGGTTGTGGTCCCAGTGTAGAAGTAGTAGAACTTCGTGCAGACATGTGTCGCTCACCCATGGAGTCAGTTAGGACACGTGGCAATATGGTGGGGCTCATTGCTTGTTTCTTCCTTCCCTTCAATGAAATCCCAGCGGAGAAGACATGTGGAGAAGTCTTTGTCGCTAGCGCTGACTGTGAGGTCTACCCATAAGTGTATGTGGAACGATGCTACATGGCACACAGGCGAAACTCAATTGAGAAGCGAAGGGAAGTAGGCTTCAAATGCCCATGCTGCTGACACATGGAAGCATGGTAAGGCTCAGAAGAAGAGCGAAGGAAGAAATCTTTGTGAGGAGCGCACGGCGGACACATGGCAACAGTGGGCAAAGCTCTTTAAAAAGGGGTTGGGGAATATTCAAATTTATGGGGTGCAAGTCGGACCTAGCATAATAGCATATCAACCCAAAAGGAGCTCGAGGGATTTTATAGCCACAACTTTTGGTGACTACCAGGGGCATTTCTCCTACAAAATGAGGAACCCAAAATTTATGGTTCAAAGACTAGAGCCTTATCCATTGGGCGATGTAATCAGAGCTTTGAGAGTGTGGTCTGTAGGGGCAGCCAATTGACCTCAGATGGTGTCAATATGTCATGCAGATTCTCTTGTGCTTCATGCAGATTGATCATTTCTTTGAATGGAAGCTTCATGGATATCCCAATCCTGGACTTGAGTTGAAAGAGCAGTCATGCTATCTGATGAGTGATGCCCTCAATATCCTCGGTAGTAGGGGTTGATTGAAGCTTTGAAAAGTGGATATGTCTTGTTGCTTCTCCTCAATCTTGTTGCAATCTACTTTGTTGTGGCCACCAAATCATCAAAGAGAAATGGGGAGGGTAGGCCCATTTGAGTCAGTTGGGAGAATTTCACTCGCATGTTGTTCATAGTTCGGCCTACCATGGTAGAGCAATTTCTAGCATGGAGGATGGTTGCATGGCAACAGATGAACTCTTTTGCTATTTTGGCAGTTGACTTTCGGTCTTCAATCCCTGCATGCACTAAGTCCTCATTCGGCACTGTGTATTGCTTATCTAGCAATTTTTCCACCTCGGGAACCTTTTTTGCAATGTACTATGGGAATTGCTCAATTGTTCCATGAACCTCCCTGCTTAAACTTGTTGCCTCCACTATGAACTGAAGTGTCAACTGAAGAGTTAGACAGAAGGCCTTGATCTTTTCCCAGTATAAGATATATAGTCATTGAGCTACTTGAAGGAGGTCCAAATGGGCAGCAGGGGGTTGGGGAAGATTCTTCAAAAGACCAATCTTCGCATCCTTTGAACCAACATCCTGTGTTAGTTCTGCAATCCTCTTGTTTGCAATGGAGAGTTGTTCCTACAGGGTTCTCAAATTGGCAAGCCATTTTTCTTCGGCCTAGCTTTTGTTTCTTGATTCCCTTTCAAGGGAAAGCTTCACCTCTTGTATTTCCTTCTCAAATTGAGCCTATAAGCCTTGGAATTATGTGTCCTTTTGCTGCATTCTTTGCTTTAATTGAGCACATGGATGCTGAAACTCCTCATTCTTTCGTTGCATCTTCTGCTCCACCCGAGCCAACTGGTCCTGCAATTCTTGGTTTTTCTGATGCAACTTGGTGAACAAGTTTGAATCTTGGGCTTGGAACTTTGTAAGTTCCTCCCAGAGTTTGGCTTGCTCTGTCTGTGCTTGCTGTGAAAAGTGCACAAATTCAACATCCCTTGCCTTGTCATTCGCCAGTAGGACTTCAATTCTCTCCTTGATATTTTTTAGCTCTTCTTCCTTCTTCAATCGATGACCGGACTTAAGGAAGTCGGTGGTCACCACTCACTGTGTCTCCTCCATGAGCTCAACTTTATCTTGTGGTTAGGCTATTCTTAGATCAAGTCCCATAGCATGGATGGTGTAGTCCTCAGGTCACATCTCCCCTTGTGGTTTGGTGACAGTTGGATGCATGGTTGCAAAAAGCAGTGATTGTTGAGCCTCATTGAAAAGTGTCTACACCTTTGGTTCAGTTGGCCTTTTAGAATCCTTGTCCCTTTGCTTTTGGAGCCTGAGAGCCCATGCTTGTTTTGTTTTATCACCCTCCAACAAAAATTCTCCTGGTGACCTAATGAGCTCGCTTGCAAAGGGTGCACCATGAGGAAGAGCAAAAAGGAACGAGAGAATAGTTGTTCTGGCCGATTTCTTCCTTGGAAGAGAAACTATTTGAGGGGAGAATGGAGGAATATACTAAGTCCCAGTTTGTGAAGTGGCAGGACTCATGGGATGTGATGGCAGTTGTGGAGGTGCAACAGACTCCATTTGTTGAGCAAGCTGGGTCAAAGTCAATGCAGTAGATGTAAAAGGTGAAGCAATAGCAGATGTGGACTGGGTTATAATGAAGGGTGGAATAATCCGCAAGGGAGTAAAATAAAATTGTCTCGCTTGGGAGAACTGAGAGAAACCTCCCACAACCATTGCAATAGGAGTAGAGAAAGAAATGCCAACACTTGAAGTGACAAGGCGATGCAGACTGCGAAAGAAACCAAGGATTATGAATCAAGTAGAGGGAGAGATAAAGATACCTGGGAAGCAGATGATTCTGATCCTTGGCTCATTGCAGGCTCTTGTGAACCCTCTCCAGAAGCTACATTTGTGTGTTACCTTTTATTTGGTGAGGAATTTTCCACCTCCATGACCTTCGATAGTTGTTGTTGGGTTACTCTGGGTTTTTTCATGGCCCATGTGCGTGCCTATGAGGATCCTGAACATGAATATTCACTTGCAACTTCATAGTAGTTGTGCTAGGTTGTGTCGTTGCTTGTTCAGTTTGTTGTACTGGGGTTGTCTTCACTTCCTTTTCCTTCTCCTTCCCCTTCCCTATATACTTTCTATCTTCCTCTGGTTCAACATCCTCGTCATCACTTGTGTCGATATCATCATGCACTATGTTCCATAGAGTATCAAATCTTTCATTTGTGTCTACATCTAGGAACAGGGCATTAGTGCACTTGATTTCCTGATGGTAAATCTAGAAATCTCTAATCTGAATTCCTCACTCCATAGCCACTTCTTGACCAAGTCATTGCGAAAGGTGGCACCCATTTGAAACTTCTCATTAAAATTTTCTGAAGGGAAGTAGAATTTGAGTTATGGTGGCCTCCTATCCTCTATAGGAATGTGAACTAGGTCAACCAATAGATCATCCTGATCCTCTAGTGGATTTTTTTGCTTTTCCCAGTAAGGCTAGGAGCTGTGATTCACCCGAATGTTTGTGCCTACCAAGTCATTATCGGGGTTATATTGCCATTTTTTGCAAATCCATACCAGCCCCAGATGAGACAACTTCGCCTCTAGCAGCTTATGCATCTACTTCTTTGCCATAACCACCATTTTGAAGCTCAATGGACAGAGGAAAAATCCTTTCTTCTTGGCCTTCCCTCCACAAAAGGTATAGTCAATAATTGACACTTTTTCAGAACATCTCAAGGGCCAACACCCGATCTGTGATGCATGTCAGAATCCAGAACGACTCCTTGGTAAAGCCACACATTCGAATGAATGTGAAATCCTCTCTATGAAACTAGTCACATTTCGAAGTGAAACTTTGTATCCACCTTGTCTGGTCGATAGAAAGTCGATAAAGATTGCCATCCTCACTCAAGTCTTGCAGAAACAGAGTCAAGAAATAATCCGAGAATGCATAATAGTCATAAGTTGCAGAGAGGAGAGGAGTCCATATAGAAACCTGCTTTCTTATTCCCTTTTCATCAAAAACAGCTAACCTCACATGTTTTTTGAAGAAGTCAAGGTTTTGATGTAAAAACATATGAGCAAGGAGAGAAGGAAACCTGAACTTGTGTTGCATTTTGTATTCCTTGATCTGGTTCTTCATTTCTCAGACAATGACTTCTGTGAAATCATACCAGAATAAGGTATGTTGCCTCCTTAACTAAAAACCCAGATCTAGTTGGAACTTTTGCACCGATTTGTCCTCATCCATGCCACAAACAAAAGCCATCATAGAGAAGGAATCCTACCTATCCTGTTTAAAAGTGATGTGCATGACTGGAATTTTTGGCAGCTTTGTGAAATCTTCCTAAGCTCTTTGGGTTTCCTAGTTATAAAATTCCATAGCATGATCTTTGCTTCTCCATATTTTGTCCCCTTTTTCTGGAGTGAATTACTCCATCTTCTCTACTCTAGAGTCCCTTTTTGGGATGCACAACATGTCTTTGATAGCATCCTCACATATTACAACTCTCAATTCCCGACCTTCAATGGCGTTGGTATCTGGGTTGAAACGTTGAATGCCCTCATGAACTAGCTTTGAGCAATAATGCACGAAAGGGACCATATACTACAAGAGTCTACAAAACCATTGTTTGTACGCCAACTAACATTTTTTGGTGGCCATTTTCATTCTTTTGCAAGCTACTTTGTTAAGACTCTTAAGGTTCGTGTTGAGGATGGGATCATGAATGTTATCCCATTCTTCTTTTATTTGGCTCTGGTCCTTGTGAATTTTTTGCTTTTCCACACCCCGCGTGTGAATCCACTTCGGCTTCTCTGGTATCCCAAGTGTAGCATAAGAGGCATTTCCAAAAATATTGGCCATGGGTGCCAAACGCATGGCATCAAATAGGCTTTAGGTTGCCTCACTTTGCGTTTATATCTGAGGATTTTGGGCCATTTTCCTTCTGCTGTGGATTTTTGCGATATTCAAACTTGTTGCAATTCACTTTGGCTCTTCAAAACTTCTGCACTCAAAACTCTTTGCATTGGATAGCATACTTAGGAAGCTTTTTACAATGTTAGCCTTTCACATGCAATACTTAGCTATTTCTTTCTTGGAGTGGTAGACAATGGTTGCCTTTTAGCATTAAATTTGGCATGTATCGCCAACTCCTTTGCTCATGCGAAATGAATTCCTTGCCATTTTGAAAAGACAAGAATTCATAATGACAGTTAGTAATTATGCTCTATGACATGATTTCTTGGGAAATTGAGCTAGAAATTGAAGGCATTTTTAAGTTTTTGCATGCTTTGGCAATTAATATCTCAAAAAGAATAATTAAGCCAAAAGTGCAATGAGTACTTGAAAAGATTTGAGTTTATCCTTGGAGTTCAAAAAAAACCTGCAGCATGACACATTAGCACCTGACCATGCAGACTACCACTAAGGACTACCACTGGTTTAGCTACTTAATTAGCTCTTCTTAACTTCACACACAACGATTCGTACATGGCAGACACAACTGGGTGGGAAATTCAAGTAGGCTATTGGTGGGATTTTTGAGTTAATCACTCAATTAGCATCATGCTTATGGCACACATATACATTAGATATTTCTATAAATAGAACCCAAGACAACAACAAAATCACACTTAGCAATTGGGAAGAATTGATATTTGGTAGTTAGGTAGAGTTAGCATTAGGCAGTTGGGTAGAACTAGCATCATGAATACTCCAATCAGGTTGGTTAGCAATAAGTCATAGACAACCTTCTTAGGTGAAATTTCCAATAGGCGCTTGAAGTGAATGACATAAAACAAGCATTCATTAGCTATTATAGCAATGAAGTGGTTGTGGTCGAGACCGTGTAGAGTATGAAGATAAGTATAGAGTCAATACCGAAATTTTCTCTCACTTTGTTGCGTTGTTGCTTGATATACATGTATGTCCATAAGCCACTGATTTTGCGTCTGATGCTGGAAATATTTCTGAAGCAGTACCTTGGCAGCCTTGGAGAGATTGTGATGAATGCAGTGTATGGCTTGGGCATTCCAACGGCGAGCGACCTCCACAAACATATCAAAGAGGATGTAGTGGTGTCGTGGGTTTCGTTTCTAAGTGAGTTTCGCATTCTAACACATGAAGAGCACCACCAGAGGGTCACTTGTTCCTGTCATTTCTTGTTGCGCTGCTATAATGTGGTGTTGTTCTATGGCGTGGAGTGGTATACTGACTTCAAGGACTTGGTATATCCCCCACCACTTGCCATTGTTGTTGTTGATGCCCCTGCTGTTGTTCATGATCCTGCTACTCCTATTGATCCTATCATGAAGTTGTTCCAGATGTTGTTGTCGATGATGCTCATGTTGTTATTGTTTAAGACCCAACACTTTTTATATGTTTTAAGAATCAATTTGTTTTTTGTATATATGCCTTAGAAAGGATTTCATCATATATATATATATTTGAAAAACTGCATAATATATAGATATACTTTAAAAGTATGGCCTCAGAGCCATTTTGGAAGTGTATTATCAAAGTATATAATTCTGTATATAATGAATATACAACTTTTATCAAATTGCTTGTCTCTTTTGCTTCTTGCAATTCTGCAATATGGGTTCCCTTTTCTCCGTTTCTTTGAGTACCTTTTTAATTTCGCACATGGATTCATTTTCAATTTTTTGCATATGGGTTCATTTCTCTACTTCATGGGTTGCTTGGAAAGATTGGACGAACAAAAGAACACAAAGGAAAATTTACAATAATTACATATTTACATAGGCAAAACAATTAATAAAGCTTAATTGAACAATTTGAGGTGGATTCCGTTAACTAGAATCCCCAATGCCTCTTTCTCAATATTTTCTAATTTGAATGTGTTGTGTTGCTTGCATTGAATTATTCTACAAGGGCCTTCCCATAGACTATCAAATTTTTCGTGTTGGCCAGGCTTTGCGGCCCTCTCATTGAACTTTAGCATTAGGTCTCTGTATTTTAGACCCTGGTCTGAGGTTTTCTTGTCAAACCATCTTTTAACCACTTGTTGGTGGTTATTCGTGGTCATTAGAGCCTTTTCTCTTTTTTCCTATACTTCCAATAACTCGGCCAACCGAACCTCCATGGCTCCGTTTTCTTCAACCTCCAAGAATTTGAGCAACTGTAGTGCATGAATCTCCATGGAGATGGAAAATAGTGCTTCCTTCTCATACACCAGTTCGTACAACGAAGTCTTGAGAACATGTTTAGGGGTTATGCGGTATGCCCAGAGCACTGCCCGAAGGTTCTTACACCATTCTCTCTAATGTTCTGACCCGATCCTTTTAATGAGTTGTACTAATTTTTTATTAGTTGACTCAGCTAGACCATTTCCTTGTGGGTAATAGTTTGAAGATGTTTTTAAGAATATGTCATGCAAAAGTGTGAATTGACATACCATAGAACCTAGGAAAGCCTTAGTGTTGTTAGAGATGATGGTCTTTGGCAAGTTGAATCTCGTTACCAGTTCCTCGAGGAAGTTCACAATATTTGGCTTCGTTGCATTCTTCAGGGGCATGGCCTCAGTCCATCTAGTAAAGTAATTTGTAGCTGTGAGGATCCATTTGTGTCTCACACTGGAGGTGGGATTAATCATCCTGACAAAATCAAGGCCCCATTGAGCAAAAGGTTCCTTGGTCACTATCGGGTTGAGAGGCATTGTGGAGTTTTTCCTCCTTGGCGCAAAGAATTGGCATTCCTTGCAAGCCTTAACCAAAGAGTGTGAGTCATTGAATAACGTAGGCCGAAAATACCCAGCACAAATAATTTTGATAGTAGTGGTTTTTGTAGAAAAATGTCCGCCCATGGGACTGTTGTGGAAAGTGTCAAGAATTTTCTTCATCTGTTCTATGGTGACACGCTGCAATAGAACGTCATTGAAGTTCCTTTTGAAGAGAACCCCTTCAATAAGTGCATATCCGCTATTCTGCAATCTATAGAATCTTCTCTACTAAGAAGGAAGGCCCAGAGGATATTTCCCGGTATGCATGAATCTTACTTTGTCTGCTAGCTAGCAACCTTCAGACTCAGATTCATTTTTTATAACAAGTTCGAGTTGCTCTTCTTCAGCTACCATCTCTTCATCCTGTGCCAAATAATCACACAGTCCTCTTCCTTAGATGGTCTTTGTGGGCTTGACTTCAATATCATATTTGAGGATCTCAGTGATCCAATTGGCCCTCTTTTTCGGTGATTTCTCCTTCCATGATGTACTCACACACACTAGAATGTGCGACATATACAATCATCTTATTGTAAGATATGAGGTGTCAAAACTTCTTGAGTCCCTTAACAATGGTGAATGCTTTCCTTTCGACAAAGTTCTAGTTCATCTCATAATCTTTTAAGGGCCGAGAGTGAAATGCTATCAGATGTTCTCCCTTTCCTTCATCATCTTTTTGAGTTAGCATAGTAGTGATGTTGGATTTGCTACTTAATACATACATTATGAAGTCCTTTGACAGGTCTAGGTTTACCAGCACAGGAGTTGAAGAAATAGCGTCCTTAACCTTCTCAAAGGATTCTCTAGCTTCCTTTGTCCATTTGAACAACTGATACTTTTTGAGCATTAGGGTGATAGATCTAATTATTCCTGCAAAATCATAAATAAATTTTCTCACAAAATTTACCTTTCCCAGAAAGGACTAAACTCCCTTCTTGTTGACTGGAAGGGGAAGCTTTCTGATTGCCTTTACCCACTCTGGATCGATTGCAATTCCATCTTTGGATACTACATGTCCCAATAGTTTTCCTTGTGACACTCCAAAAACACATTTTTTTAGGTTCAGGGATATCCCGAACTCTTAGCATTTTTTTAAAACCATTTCCAGATGATCAAAATGATCATCCTTATGCTTGGAGAATATTGTAAGATCATCCAAGTAGATCAAGATGATTTTATTGATCAATTCCCTGAAAGCAATATTCATTGCCCGCTGGAAGGTGGCTCCAGCATTTGAGAGGCCGAAAGGAATTTTTGCATATGCAAGCGTTCCCCACTTGGTAGTGAACATTGTTTTGTGTTGGTCCTCCTCTTTTACTTGAATCTAGTTGTAACCGAAGAAGTCATCTAGTAGAGAAAACATTTCTGACCCTGCCACTATTTGTAAGATAGACTCTATGGAAGGAAAGGGGTAATGTTCTTTCAGGGATGCTCTGTTCAAGTCCCAAAAGTCAACACATAGGCGGATGTCTATGTTCTTCTTTCAAACTAGAACCAGGTTGGATACCCATGTACTGTGCTTGATTGAGAAGATGATCTAGGACTGAATTAGCTTTGTCAGCTCTTGCACCATCAAGGCTTCAATCTTTGGATTTACTAGCCTCTACTTCTAGCGGACAGGTTTTGCTCCTTTCGTCAGCTCTATAGTATGCTAGATGATTTTGGGATCATATCCCTTGAGGTCATCATATGACCAGGCCACTACTCCTTCATATTTCTTACAGAAATAGATGAGTATCTCTTTATCATGATGTGGGACATCTTTTCCGACCTTGAGCTTCCTTTCGTCTCTGACCTAAAGATCTACATAGTTGCTTTTGTCCACTACAAACTTCCTCTTGTCATTTCTTGCATCATCACAATCGAATAGGTTTTCGAGAGTGATCAATCCTTTTGGAAGCTTATTGGACCTTAACTAAATAATTTTCCCTTCATAGGCCTTATAAATTTTTGGTTGGAGTTGCTTAGCGAACTCTCTCGACTATTGGATGAATGAGGTGATGTGTTCATCACTTTCGAACACTTTCCATCTTTGATCATTATTTGGGATTTCCGGTCAGACGATCACTCATATAGAGTATATGTTATGAATTAGGTCAGAAGCAGGATCAAATTGAGATACGATTACTACCATGTGATCTACATCTGTATTATGCTCTCTGGGCATTATCTAGATATTGAAGGCCCTTCAAAGCCCTCAATCAAGTCCTAGACTCTATTTCTATAGGATCTCATGCATACATTCTTAGTTGCAAAAATCCCATGAACTTGATTGACCACTAGTTCAGAGTCTCCAAACACCATTATTTGTTTGATGCCCATCCACTCTACAAGGCTTAAACCTTATACTAGGCCTTCATATTCAGCTTCATTATTTAAACAAGTGAACTGGAAGTGGAAGGACCAGAGTGTCTTTTCATTTGTTGGGGATGTCAAACATATCCCAACTCTTGTGCCAACTTTGCATCTTGCTCCATCAAAGTGCAACATCCATAGCTCTGAGGTTTGACCGCTCTCAAGTTCCTTCATGACCTTTAGAAGCACTTGATCTTCATCATAGATGACATAGGTCCCCAACCTGATGGCATGATAGTTGCTGAAAGGATTAGTGTCTATATATTCGCTCAAGAGGACCTCCTCTGAATCCGTTCGATCTTCGGTCACCTTTTCACCCTCTAGTAGCTCGGTACAATACATTTCCTCTTTGGTGAAAGAGGTATAAGTAGCCTAAAATTTGATCATGGCTTCATCAGCCACATGTTCTGAATGTAGAGGTTCAGAAATTATTTTCATTTTAGCTCCATGCTTGGTCCTGAGGATCAAGTGTGACCAATCCAATGAAAGATATCCACCTATCTTTGAAGTGAATCCTTGGGATAAGCAAAGAACGAACATGGGGGGAACGTCTATGATCACAGTATCTTGTGGAACTGTGATACTAGGGCAGGAGAATAGAGTCAAGAGGAGGTTCTTAATGACACCTACGGTTTTGACCTTGTTCCCATCAAGCTACATAACCCTCCTTTTTAAAGGTTCATAGCTAAGTCCTAAGGCTTCAGCTATCTTCTTGGGCATGACTATGGTGCTAGCACCAGAGTCAATCATGGAATTATGCAATATTTTTTTACCCACAATAACAGTATGGAAAAAACATTTTGGTTTCAACTTATCTCTAACTTCAGTAGAAGCTTCCTCTATACTATTTGTGAGAACTATTGCCATAAGTGATGGATCAATGACCTTTTCCTTAAGTGATTTCTTTGTCGACTCAATGATTGCATCTTCCTAGAGGGCCTTCTGCAGCAATGACTTTTGCTCCAAAATGGATAAGATATCCCAAAGGGACACATTAGCAAAGGAATTTTTTAATTGTTCCACCACATTGAATGGTGGTGTATTTGAAGGCTTATGTTCCTTGGCCCTGGTTATAACAATTTCCTTTCACGACTAAAATTGTTGTGCAACTGCAGAGCTACTGGGAGTCTGGTCAGAGGAACTTTTGAGCTGTGGGATGATTGGTTCACCCGTAAATATCCTCTTAGAGCGAGTGTTGTAATCAGACTGCACTTGTAGGGTTTTTGATGTGGATGCATCATTTGCAAACACCACCTCTTGTTCTTCTATCCATGAGAAGAGCATGTGATTGGGAGCTATGTTCATTTCTTTCTTTAGGGACATCCTTTGCAATATCGTGTTTTCCATTTGAGGAGAGGCATATACATAACCTCCAGGGTCTGACATCGCACCTTGACTATGCTATTTCGCCACCTTTTGTTGTAGGTTGTCGCGCGGGCAAATTCGGGGCATATGTGCATCACCACATTGGAAGCACTAGGGATTGATGTCGTCGGTGAGATTATTTTTCCTTTCCATCAACTCTCTGCTTGAGCTTGGGTGAGCACTTTGTAGTCGAGTGGGTACTGGAACTATTTGATTAATTTTTTGAGCCTGTAGATTTTTGTATGAGCCTCCTTGGAACTAATTTTGTTGGTAGGAAGATCTTCCACCTTGATAATTTTGGTTAGTTGGCTTCAGAGGCGTGGACTGGTTCCACTTGATGGTAGTTATTTCATTTGAGATATTTCGAAGCAACTCCTTGGCATCGCTCATCTCATCTTTTGAAGAGCCAGATGTGGAAGCGACATTTTGTGGCGCGCCCAGATATGTGTACATGGAATGAGGAGGAGCGAGCACATTGGAGATGTTATTTCCTAGAAAAAAACTAATATATCTGGAAATATAGGCATAGCGGGTCAAGGCGGTAGCTTTCCGATGTTGATTGGGTTATTCTCTGCTTTAACAACGATGTTATACGCATCTAGTAGAGTGGTCTCACCAAGAGACTGGATCATCATCGAGATGTCGACATTGATGGATTTTAAGTAGAACATGAATGCCAACTCGGCCAGCAGGCGAATAGTAGCCTAGATCCTGTGCCAAGTTGTATGGAACTGGGCATTGAAGTTAGTCATGGCTTCATATGGGGCCCACTTTATGGTTGCCAGTTGATAATATAATGAAGACCGATCTCCATCATTCGAAAATATTTTGTAGAAAGGATCTTTGAGATGATTCTAGGTACCGATAGTGTTGTCTTGCAAAGTGCAGTACCAATCCAGTGCCTTACCCTTGAAAGAGGTTGCAACCAACCTTGGCGCTATATTTTGGTCGATGACTCCGTGCACCAAACACACGTCCACCACATCTTGCAAGTGTTCAAATGGTGTTTTCAAGCCATCCCCAGTGAATTTTGGTATGGCCTTTAAAGCAGAGGTCGGGATAGGGGCCCAAATGGTGGGTGCTACTAGTGCTATAAGGGGGCTTCTAGCATCCCATGCCACATAATTTCTATTAGCAATTGGAGACATGGTTGGTGGAGGGATCAGAACGTTCACTGGATGGGTTCTAGTTCGTACTGTTACTAGTGTGGTACTAGCAAGCTAGGGTTATTCGATGTTTGGGATCTAGTAACAGGTTGATGGCTCATACGCACATTTTAGGATTAGGTACATTTAAGTAGTCCCACCGGGCATGCCAGAAAAAGAAATTGTTGATGCCAAAATTTGACAAGCAACAACCTTATGGGAAACTTAGTTAATGGGGGGACCAATTGCACTAAACTAAGTAACCTATAGGTTTTTAAAGAAGTTGGCTTCTTCTTCAATTGGTGTTTGGGAATGGGAAAAAGAAGTAGATATAAAAAATAAAGATCTAACTAAGGTGATGCGCCAAGATGTAGATGTAGGCACGGTAAATCTATCTTTTGGATGAGATTTAAGGGCCTGTTTAGCAATCTGCATCTCTCAAAATAACAAAAATCAAAGATGAGAACTTGAATAATTTATCCAATAACATAAAAGAACTCTCGTACACATTTACTAAAAATAAGAGTCAAAGACATGGTCTAAATCAACAAACTTATATTGAAATCATAGAAGTTTTGTAAATAAATTACTCTCTATAGTAATGGAACAGTATAATATTTTGTCAAATAGCTAAGAAAATAGAAAGGGAAAACAATAGCACAATATGTGAGTCTTATACAATAATCTAAAAATAGTACAAAAGGCCTGGCGTCTTTTCATAATTTTTTTGTATGCTCCAAACTCATTTTTGGAAGGAAGTAGTATATATAGAAAATAATCCTACCGCCTAAAAGCTAGTAATAGAAAATATTCCTTCATCATGAGCAATGATGCCCAGAGCAATGATTTACTAAGGTTGTTGCAACAGAAAAATATTTCAAGTCATAGAACGCAGTCACCCTCGAGCCAGATGCATCCCTTGCATATGATGTTGGTGGTCCCAATGTAGAAGTAGCAAAACCTCGTGCAGACATGTGTCACTCACCCATAGAGTCAGTTAGGATATGTGGCGATATGGCAGAGCTCATTGCTCATTCCTTCCTGCCCTTTGATTAAATCCCTACAAAGAAGACATGTGGAGAAGTCTTTGTCGCTAGCGCTAACTATGGGGTTCGCCAATAAGTGTAAATGGAATGATGCTACATGGCACGTGGGTGGAACTCGGTTGAGAAGCAAAGAGAAGCAAGCTTCAAATTCCTACACTGCTAACACGTGGAAGCATGGTGGGGCTCAGAAGAGGAGCAAAGGAAGAAATCCTTGCGAGGAGCACACAACGAACACGTGGCAGCAGAGGGTGAAGTTCTTCAAAAAGGGGCCAGGGAATATTCAAAGGTATGGGGCGTGGGCCAGACCTAGAAAAATAGTAAATCAACCCGAAGGGAGCTCGAGGGATTTTATATCCATAGTAATTTTATTGTCATAATACAAAATTAAGAAATATATATTATTAGTTATTGTTGTATGCTTGAAATATCTTGCTTATATGTATTATCTATATTTGTGGTGGTTTGAAAGTCTATATCAGTACATTTCTATTCATATCTTTTGGGTAAATTGATTTCTTTGGTAATACAATTATGGTTAGCATTTCTTTCATAATTTTACTCTTTAGTTTGGAAGGAGAGTGTGTCTACACTAGTATTATTAGTTTCCTAAGTTTTCAAAGGTGATGTTTAACATACAAGAATTTTGAAGTGACAGAAGGCTCTATGTTCCTATCTATCAACCTGTTTATGTTCAAGACGTGTGCGATAATGGCTAATAGTGTGCAAAATTCAAATCTTGTGTGTGGTGTTAGGATATGACCTAGCTAAGGTTCTTATGGTGGCACATGACATCAAGTTCTTTTGGTGGCAATAATTTCATGTTTGGATCATTGTGTTGCATGTTTCATGTAATTTGAATTTAGGTCAACCCTATGTCATCCTGTCCATTTACAGATCCCTAGCCGACATGGAAGAGTGTTAATGAAATGTTATGTATATATTTCAATTATTCAAATGCATCGACATGTATCCATGGATGACTACATGAATTAGAATTACATTTGTGTGAAGCAAAGTTGGTCGCTAGTGTAAATTGTAGAGAAGGTTGTGAAGATAAAAGGAGAATTATATTCCAATGTGTGTGCCTGTATCAGAAGACCATATGTAGTGAGGAAGAGTGTTGGCTATAACTCTGGTACATGTTGAGGTACTTTGAAGATCTGCAATCTTTATCAATGTATTTCAATAGGACTGGTGTTCTACTTGTTGTACTATTTTATTTGGGGATTGTGTCTCTAGTAGGTTGGTGCCTACAAACACAATAGGGGATTGTTATCTCCGGTAAGTTGGTGCCTACTTTAGTGTATAAAATTCACTTCTATATTTGTACATTGTGATTTGGGCTGTAGATCCAAGAAGCTTTTCTCACCATGGTTTTTTCCATCCTAGGTTTCCACGTACATCTAGTGTTCACTTGTGTAAATGTGTGTTCTTATTTTTTTCCTTGATCATTAGCAAAATGCTTTGATTTAAGTGTGATTTATGATATGTGAATTTGAGTTAAGATTTTTAAATAGATTTGATCTACTGATTCACCCCCATCTCAGTAGATTGTATGCCCTTTAATTAGTATCAAAGTCGAGTTCCCTTGAAGAAGCCTAACAGCTTAAGGTAGGTCCAGGATGGCACACAAATTTTTTTCTGGAAACAAAGCACTGAACCTTGATGGATCCAATTTTGCATTTTGGAGGGTGAGGATGGAGTCCTATTTGATGGATTTAGGAATGGGCATTTGGATGCCAGTTATAGAAGGATATGATCCTCTTGAAAACCCTTCTAGGGATTGGGCTGGAAAGAGGGCTTGTGAACTCAATGCTAAGGAAAGGAATGCTATTTTATGTGGATTGAACTAATTCTAAATTTGTGAAAGTAATGCAATGCAAAAAAAAAAAGACATATGGGATAAACTAGAGACAATCTATGAAGGTGATGACAAAGTCAAAGAGGAAAAGCCGCAAGCTTACAAAGCTCAGTTTGAAGGTATAAAGATGAGAGAAGATGAGAAATTGCTACATTCATGCTTTGATTTGATGAAGTTGTTAACCATATCTGAGGTCTTGGTGAGAGTTTGGAAGAGAATATTGTTATGAAGAAGGTACTCAGATCTCTCCCTAGAAGGTTTGATCCTAAATTCTTTGCTATCGAGGAAGCTAAGGATCCAAATACATTAAAATTGATTGAATTACATGGAAAATTGATTGCATTTGAGATGAGATTTGAAAGTGAAGATTCTATAAGGAAAGAGGTTGCTTTTAGAGTGTCTATGAAGTAAGTTGATCAAGATTCTGATTTTGGATCAGATCTGGAAGAAGAAAATTTGGTTAGGAAGCTGCAAAGAGGTTTTGGTAAGTACAAAGGAAAATTACCTTTCAAGTGTTTTAATTGTGGAGAAGTAGGAAATTTTATGGATAAGTGTCCCCATAAGAATACTAACAGTGCTAAGCAAAAGAATGGAAAGAAGAAATTTTAGAGAAATTTTAGAGGTCAGAGGAAACATAAAAATTTCTATAATAATGAGGAAGAAAACTACTCCACTGAATAAGAAGATGAAGATGTATCCGAAGAAGAAAAATAAAAGGTTGTGTTCATGGATTTTGAGACTATTGAAGGAGATGCAGATATGGGTTCCAGACATAATGAAGAAGAAGTTTATATTGAACTAGAAGGATTTCAATGTTCTAACAATCCTGATTATGTTTGCAGATTGAAGAAGGTTTTGTATGGACTCAAGCAAGCTCCCAAATCTTGGTATTCAAGGTTGGATGGATACTTGTAATAGTAAGGATTCCAAAGAGGAAGTGTAGATAGTAATTTGTACATAAAAATAGAAGGAGAACAACTATTGATAGTTGTGGTCTATGTAGATGCCATCATTTTTGGAGGTAGTGAAGACATGTGCAAGGACTTTTAGAAGACAATGCATAATGGATTTGAAATGTCAATGCTAGGAGAATTATCTTTATTTCTTGGGTTGTAGATTGTACAATCAAACAAAGGCATTTTTATTTCACAACATAAGTACATAAAGGATATGTTGAATAAGTTCAGGATGGAAGATTGCAAACTGGTTGGAACACCTATGGTTACAAGATGAAAATTAAGTAAATATGATGAATCTACTTTGGTAGATCAAACTTTGTACAAATCCATGATTGTCAGTTTGTTGTATGTGATAACATCCAGATTGAATATTATGTAGGTAGTTGGAATGGTTTCCAAATTTTAGGCACCACCTAAAGAAACTCATGTTAAAGCAATAAAGAGAATATTTAGGTTTTTGAAGGCTAATGTATTTTAGAATATGGTATCCAAAGAGTGAGAATTTTAGTTTGATTGCATACATAGATGAAGATTGGGAAGGATATGTTGATGATTGGAAAATCACAAGTGGAGGAGCATTCTTTCTTGATGACATTTTGGTGTCCTATTTGAGCAAGAAATAGGAATCGGTCTCTCTATCTATAGAAAAATCAAAATACATTGTTGCAACATCATGCTACACTCAAGTGCTTTGGATGAAGCAAAATTTGAAGGAAATGAAGATTGAGTTTTATGAACCTATCACTATTCTTTGTGATAACACCAATGGCATAAATATTTCAAAGAATCTAGTGATGCACTCAAGAACAAAACACATTGCAATCAAGTATCACTTCTTGAGGGAAAAGGTTGTAGAGGAGGTAAGATTGGAGTATGTTGATACAAAGGAGCAAGTTGCAAATATATTCACGAAGCCACTTCCTAAGGAGATATTTGAGTTTCTCTGAAAGAAGTTGGGAGTTACTACTCCCTCCTCTTGAATCAAGAGGAAGGATAGGTTGAGGGGGAGCTTGGTCTCCCTATCACAAGAAGGCTTGGTAGTCTTGTGGAATATTTTCAGAGGTATTGAAGCATGGAATCATGGAGAGTCTATTCGGGAAATAGGTTTATGGATTGTCTAGTGTATCAAAAAATGAAGAAATGAGGAGAAGGATGTGTTTGCAGAAGCCAATATTAGTGTAGAGAAGTGATGCCTCCTCGTAGGGGAGAAAGTGTTGACCCTTTGCCATTAATGTCAAAGGGGGAGAAAGTGAGCTCAAAATGTTGAATTTCTCAAAATGCTTAATTGCTTAGAATGTTGAATTGAGGAGAAAATGAGCTCAAAATTTTGAATTGCTCAAAAAGAATAATGATCTTAGAATGTTATATCTTCCATAGGGGGAAAGAGTTAAGAAAATGCTACAACGAAGAAATCATTAGATAAAATTTGGTTTGGTGGTCCAATATTTTGTTGTTTTCCATCAATGAAAAAAGGGGGAGATTGTTGAACATAAGTGGTCATTGATGTAAAAGGTTTTCAATAATGACAAAGTTTGCAGTCAGAAGTTTGTCAAGGATGAAAGAGATTGTAGGAGTACTTTGAATTATCATTATATCCCCCTTGACTTAAAAGTGTTGTATGTCAGAAGTTTAGTCTGTTTAGTGTTGGTAATTTTACTGTCAGAATGTAAAATCAAGAAATATAAATTATCAGTTACTATTGTATGCTTGAAATATCTTGATTGCATCTATTCTCTATGTTTGTGTTGCTCTGGAAGTCTATATCAGTATGTTTTTTGTTCAAGGATGTCTTTTGGGAAAAGAGATTTCTTTGGTAATACAATTATGGTTAGCATTTCTTTTAGAAATGCACTTTTACTCTACAGTTTGGAAGGAGAGTATGTCTACACTAGTATTATTGGTTTCCTGATTTTATAAAGGTGATGTTCAACGTACAAGAAGTTTGAAGTGACAAAAGGCTCTTTGTTCTTGTATGACAACTTGTTCATGCTCAAGACGTGTGTGGTAACAAAGTTAGTGTGCGAAATTCAAATCTTACGGGTGGTGTTAGGATAGGACCTGGTTAAGGTTCCTGTGGTGGTGCACAAAATCAAGTTATTTTTTTGGAAAGAATTTTATGTTTGGACCATTGCATTACACATTTCATGTCATTTGAATTTAGGTCCACCTTATGTCATTCTGGCTATTTGCAGACCCCTAATCAACATGGAAGAGTGTTAATGAAATGTTATGTATATATTTCAGTTGTTCAAATGCATCAACATGTATCCATGGATGACCACATGAATTAGAATTACATTTGTGTGAAGAAGAGTTAGTCATTGGTGCAAATTGTAGAAAAGGTGGTGAAGATAAAAGGAGAATTATATGAACCAGTGTGTGTGCCTGTATCAGAAGATCATATGTAGTGAGGAAGAGTGTTAGCTATAACTCTGACATGTGTCGAGTTACTTTTAAGATTTGTAAGATTTATCATTGTATTCTGGTAGGACTGGTGTTCTACCTGTTGTATTTTTTCATATGGGGATTGATGTCTCTAGTAGGTTGGTTCCTACAAAAACAACAGAGGATTATTATCTTTGATAGGTTGGTGCCTACTTCAATGTGTAAAATTCACTTGTATATTTCTGCATTGTGAGGTTGGATTTGGGTATTAGATCCAAGCAACTTTTCTCACCATGGTTTTTCCCATCCTGGGTTTCCACATATATCTAGTGTTCACTTGTGTAGATTTGTGTGCTTATTTTTTTCCCTAATCATTAGCTTTTTGCTTTGATTTAAGTGTGATTTTTTATATGTGCATTTGAGTTAAGAGTTTTAAATAGATTTGATTGATTGATTCACCCCCCCCTCCTAGTAGATTGTGTGCCCTTCAAAGTGCTTCCTTACAACATGGTTTTAGTTTTGGTTCACCCTCCATTTGGTGGAATAGAATGGCTCAATACCAAGGTCAACCTGTTGTTTTTACATTTCCAAGATATTATTACACTCTTTTCAATAAAGGGATTCGTCAATTTGGGGATATTTAGGATTTTAATGCTATGGATTGGGTTAATTGGCATATCATTAATAATAGATTTTGTCTTAATAATAAGTTTCAAGGCTTTATTATTTTTTTGAAAGCTTTGATTCATATGGACCTAGTTATAAAACTATGCACTCCCATGCAATATATTTCTCAAGGACTAGTGGTGGTTGTCTAGGTTTCAGTTTGGTTGCTTTCCTCTAAAAAATATATTCTTAGCCTTCTAAATTCTTTGTCATTGAATCCCAGACTAAACCAAAAATGGAAATTTAATATTAAAGAGAAAACATGGAGAAGATTAAGCGCTCAAATATGTAGATCAAAAGCTAAAACTAATGCTCAAATTTTGGCCTGCAAAAATTTACACTTCAAAATGCTTGTTGGTGATAGATTGAAATACATTATGGTTCAACTAGGTAAATGCCCCTTATGCCAACACAATGAAAGTTTAAAGCATGTTTTTTTGGACTGTTTATGGGCTCAAAGAAAATGGAATACTATTTTCAAATTCTTTCCTAAATATTTTTGAGCATACACTAAACTGGAAAGCAATTATTTTGGGTTTCGACCTTCAAACTAATGTTGTGGCTGATTTGATGAGACATACCATTTTGCTTAATATATGAAAAATTAGATGTTTAGAAGGTTTTTCAAAGCATAATGTTCATCAGGAAGTGGAAATGTTTTTACTCTGATATCATCTTCCAAATTATCTTTTTATGTTCTCAATTATAGGGGATCCCAAAGGACAATGTGAAGATTAACAATCACTTGGACAAAATAAAGTTTCAATTGTTTTAGTTACATGAAAAAGATACCTTATGCTCCAAACAACTACAATGTATGGTAAAACTTAGAATCTAATATAATGTCTTTGTGATGTATGGGGTCTCCTTTTCTTACCCCCAACTTTTTATAGGATTTTTAGATGTGTTGGTAGTATTGTGACTGATTTTATTTATGTGGAAGCCTGATGGTTTCCTATTTCTATGTAATTTTATTACATTATTTCAATATAAAAAAGTTGGCTTTTGGACCAAAGTGTTAGATGGTGTAATTTTTATTGTATATTATAGTATATTGAACTTTTAGTTTTTTTTGTTTGATATCAAAGCTAAGTTAATAATTACCTTGTTGTTTTGTGTATAAAATTTATTTATTTATTAGGAAAAAGACCATAGACCTAAACATTATATTAATATTATTTAAGTATTTACATCAAAAACAATCATGAGAAGAAAAATGACTAATCAAAACAAAGAAAATTATGCAAAAGAAGAGATGCGACATTGAGATTAGTAACATTTAGAATCTCTAAAACAAAATAAATAAATAAATTGATACCCATGACAAAAGAACGGGTAACAAATAGACATAACATACTAAAATTAATTTTCATCCTATGCCTCAACATTCACAAGATTAACAAGAAGGAGAAAAAGTTGAATGAGGCACATGCGCTAGAAGAAAACCAATAGCTTGTTTAACATCATGAATTCTCCTAGCAAGTTGTGACCCTAACTCCTTTTGATGAACATTAAACAAATTTTCCAAATGTGTAACAAACTATATCTAGAAACTAGTCTTGATTGTGTTATAGGAGCAGATAACCACTTGGATATTTCTTAAATATTTATGGTAAAAGAGACCGCTAACCAACGTCATACCTATGAAGAGATCATAGCCCTTTATGGCCTCATTTACCTTCGAGATGGGGATGGAATCATCTTTAATATAATCAATAAGAAGTTGCAAAAGGAGGTCATACGATTGAGTCAAATCCATGCAATTTGAAAGATTAATCGAGGCTACCTGAGAAGAGTATAAAATACTCAACATAGATTGCATAATGGATGGATCAATAATGTAGCATATCACCTCTTCCACCAAGTTGCAATCAATCTTAATGATTAGAAAGCAATATCATCCTATAGAATGTGTATGAGACTGCTCATGATATTTTTGTTGTCCTACACACAAATGAAAAAAATATCAATAATAATTAGTGATAACATTTACTTTAATCCACATAGATGTAACTGAGAGCCCATATCTTCAAGAAGGAAATTATAATTTTCTCATATATATTATTAAAAAATATGTAACTTTAGATTATCAACTATTTGTAGTCTCCATAATACTAAACTCTCAATTTTAAGGCCACTTCATTATTTTGAAAAGGCTATTTTCATTTATGTAGTTTCATTTTATAGCTCTCATGGTATTCTTATTCCTTTTATAAGTTCAAAATGAACTTGAAAGGGGAATTTGATTTATTTGTTCATATTATATTTTTTTTCCAATAATACATTGTCATAACAAAGAACATGATGATACCAAGTGTTTAAATCCTATTACCTTATAGCTCCTAGAAAAAACAAAAATAAAATAAAATAAGTGACAACAAAACAAACACACAACTTGCATGTGAAAGAGGCTTCCTAACACCAAGTGAAGATATACAAATACATGAAGATGTACATTGTCATCATGTACTCCTTCAAGCATTTATAATCTATACACCATCAACAACTCTTCCAATAATGTTTTGTTAGTTATATAAATGGACTTCCATTATTGTAATTATTTTGTATTTGAAGTATGTTTCTCCAAATTTTGTGTTAAGGTGTTATTTTTGTTAGGAAAGTGTGTGTTGCCCACCTTGCACAATGGTATAATGTAAAATTTTATTATTATGTGGTGCACCTAAGGGATCTAGGGATACATGCATCACATGGATTAGCATTCTTGGGGCCACTTTACATGTATGTAACATTGGATTAAGTATTTAATGTGGGATTATACATGGAAAAAATATTTGATGTTGGAAAAACTTAGTACCAAGAATTAAATGTGGGGGTTAATGATTTTATAAGCTTGTGGTATTAGTCACATGGTTTTATGTAATACCACTTGGTGATTTTGTGTGAGCTTGTTTCTATAAAAGCAAACACATGGGTAGTTGTCTAAAGTTGGCTAGTTGGTTGCTTGGCTATTTTGGCTAAGGGGTTGAGAGTATCTCTTGTTGGAATTTGTGAGGGTTGAAGCATGACATGGGATGTGTGGTTACATGATTATTCACATGGAGTGCTTGTTGAGGGCTTGATGTTTCAAAGGTGTCCATGGAGGACTTTGAAGATGTACATTGTAATTTTTATTGTTGAATAATACATGAGTGATGGATGCTTTTAGAGGTTGATTTTTTCCCTTTTGAGGGTTTTCTTAGGGTATATATTGTGTCATCTTTAATGGTATGTTGTCTATTTTTTGCATATGGATTTTGAATGCTTGTTTGCATAGATTTCTCTATTTGGATTATGTGAAAATTATCTTAAGTGGATTCATATTTTCTTTCATTTTGGTATTAGATCTATGGTTGTGATTTGTATAACCCTTGTTGGGGTAGATATGGTGTATAGTTGAATCCAGGGATTGTAGGAAAAAAATGAATACATTGCAAGATATGAGGGTTTTGTGTAGGTTGTTATTGTAGATTTGGGGTTTCAAGGTTGTATATTTGTGGTTATTTTTTGTAGGTCTAGGTTTATGAATCTTTGTTGGAAAAAAGTTTTTAATGGATTTTCACTATGAGGGTTTTGTAGAGGAAATTTTGTAGATGACCCCTTGGTACAAAACAAACCTCACCATTGGATTTAGGAGGTCCGAGAGATG
This sequence comes from Sequoia sempervirens, assembly GCA_007258455.2. Taxonomy (NCBI): domain Eukaryota; kingdom Viridiplantae; phylum Streptophyta; class Pinopsida; order Cupressales; family Cupressaceae; genus Sequoia; species Sequoia sempervirens. The sequence continues at coordinate 56,172 of VDFB02285176.1, read as the reverse complement.
AAGATTGACATAAAATCTAGCCTATTTTGGTTGTTGAAAAAATACAAATTTTTTTTGCCCAATGATCCATGTTGTACAGTTGTACAAGCATCTTTTGTCGTCTGCAAAAAAAGAATTTTGCAAAATATTATAAAAACCTTATTTAAAAAAAAATAAAAATAAAAATTGAAATATTTGGGTAGACCCCCCACCCCCTGGCACAACACCC